>JAVIAB010000041.1:30130788-30138288 GCA_032433765.1 Megaustenia siamemsis
TATAAGTACAACAACTCTAAGTTTATGTATTGAGGAAGGTTATAAGTACAACAACTCTAAGTTTATGTATCGAGGAAGGTTATAAGTGCAACAACTCTAAGTTTGTGTATCGAGGAAGGTTATAAGTACAACAATTCTAAGTTTGTGTATCGAGGAAGGTTATAAGTGCAACAACTCTAAGTTTGTGTATCGAGGAAGGTTATAAGTACAACAATTCTAAGTTTATGTATCAAGGAAGGTTATAAGTACGACAAATCTATGTTTCTGAGTTTCTGTATCAAAGAAAGTTATAAGTACAACAATTCTATGTTTCTGAGTTTCCATATGAAAGTTTTGTGATCCAGCTCGAAAATGTGGGTTCAGTTTTAGAAAATAAAGTCAGGTTCGGTGCAAGAATCAGTTCTGGAAATCTTGAGTCTAACTAGACTCAAGCTTTAGTTTTAGTCGACCAGTCACCTCAAGGCACATCGGACATGTCTACAGTTGCTCAGTTCTGGAAATTTTGAGTCTAACTAGACTCAAGCTTTAGTTTTAGTCGACCAGTCACCTCAAGGCACATCGGACATGTCTACAGTTGCTCAGTTCTGGAAATCTTGAGTCTAACTAGACTCAAGCTTTAGTTTTAGTCGACCAGTCACCTCAAGGAACATCGGACACGTCTACAGTTGCTCAGACCTATTCAGAAGTATATCCATCAACGTGTAGCGGCTAACGTCATCGGTGTTGTGTTGGCTGATACGTTTTCTTTTGATTCCCGCGTAGTTTCCTAGGCTGGCATCTCCCACCTTGACATGATATTCGTTAAGTTTGTTCATGGTTCTGGAATTAAAGTGTTCTAATTGTGTGTGTCCAACAGTTAGCAGATCACGTCTGGCGAAGAAAGACTTGGGGACATTAAAGGAAAGAAACAAAAAGGTGCGGGCACAACACAATTCGAAGTACAAACCACTATACTCTAACACGGGACACGTTATAACGTGTCGGGGTTACCCAAGCGAGCGATCTCGTGCTTGACCAGCTCCATGTGTCAAGTAAGGTCAGGGCCACATCGCAAGTGTGTAGCCGGTCATATTGCACGACTAGAGGCCAGGACAGCGAGCAGCTGATTATAACAGCTGATTATAACAGCTGATTCACCAGCTGTCCGTGTTCTAATTAACAACAAGAAACGTCCATCAAAGCGACGAATATTTCCTCCTGATACAAAAACATACTTCCTGATACACCTAGAGACTAGGAACTGAATTTTGCGTGTTAATCCGTTTTTCCCTGGCAGCCGCTTGTGCACAGGGGTCCCTCGCCGCACAGGCAGATAACTCCGACTTCGGAGGTACTCATATTTTTTTCCGTCGATGAGTGATTGGCGTTGCAAGCCGGGCCTCACTGCTGATACCAGAGGGGGTTGCCAAAGAGAGAAATCATAAATAAAAATCCCAACCGGTGTAGCCGGGATTTGAACCCACAACCTCTCTGTCTCTAGGCCGGCGTCTTGCCTCGAAACCAACTAGTCCCCCAAGTCTTCTTTTAATTCCTGCGTAGCTTCCTCGTCTGGCATCTCCCACCTTGACGTAATATTCGTTAAGTTTGTTCATGGTTCTGGATTCAGGGTCAATATTCCGGTCGTTTTTTTTTTCCTTTCAGCTTTACAGAGGATATTCAGAATCTATCTATCTATCTATCTATCTATCTATCTATCTATCTATCTATCTATCTATCTATCTATCTATCTATCTATCTATCTATCTATCTATCTATCTATCTATCTATCTATCTATCTATCTATCTATCTATCTATCTATCTATCTATCTATCTATCTATCTATCTATCTATCTATCTATCTATCTATCTATCTATCTATCTATCTATCTATCTATCTATCTATCTATCTATCTATCTTTCGTTCGCCTGAAGTATTATCTATATCTGCAATGTCGTTTCTTGTATAAATTTTACTGTCTTTTGTAATTCTTGCAGTGGCCCATATAGTTTTGTCTGTAGTGTTGTATCTATGGGCCAATGGATTTTCCTCAGTCTACTATATTCAGTGCAGTCTTGAAGTATGTGTTCAGCAGTCTGGGGCGCCTGTCCACATGTACATGTAGTTGATGTGCCGATCTTGAATGTTGTATACATGTGACTGTGGAGTCGATGGTGTCCTGTTCTGAGGCGTATAATGATAACTTGTTCATATCTATTCATATTATGAAAGGCATCCTGATTTGGGGCTTGTGGTCCTCTGATTGATTTGATTATCTGTTTCTTATGATGGTATGTAACTGGTGTTTCTAGTTGTGTGCCCGTTGAATCTTCCTTTGTCAACTGATCTGCTTTCTCATTTCCTGGTATTCAACAGTGAAATGGGATCCACTGCAGTGGAGACCCTGAGGTGCTTGCAGAGTTCAGTCAATAAGGTCTGAAGATGTGGTAATTTTCTGGATTGTAGTGCCTAGAGTACTGATCTTGCATCTGTCAAAAACACTACAGGCTGTGGGCTAAGATTACTGTTCAGCAGTTTTTCTATTGCCAACTTTATTGCTTGTATTTCTGCATCATAATTGTGACAATATTTCCCTGTTGCTATTTTATTCATATCCCTAGTGTTATTTGGGTACTCACTATATGCACCTGCTCCCCCATTCTTTACTGCATTTTGTGCTGATCCATCTGTGTACACACGAATCCTTAGGTCTTGTGGGTATTCTTCATCCAGGAAACTGAGAGTTATTGTTTTTCGCTGTAGACTATTATGTTCCTCTTTGTCAACTATTCCTTTCACTTCTGTCCGTATTTGAACTGATAATCCTGATTCCTCTGTCCAGGGAGTCTGTTCTGGTATGGTCAGTAGGGTGTTAACAACTCTTGGCATGTCTAGTGTTTGTCTACTAATACACTTGGCTTGGTGGATAAAACTGCTTCTCTTAAATCGTCCCAATGCAAGATTTGATATTCAGAATGACATCGTGGTCCATTGCTCTGTAGCATTCAACATCAACCTAGCTGGCAAGTCTGTCAGCAAGCTTATTACCTCTTACATCCGCGAGCCCTGTAACGAAAATGAAGCAGCCACTGTAAAGATTAGACCTCCACAGAGATTCTAGCCACTGCCGGCGAGCACAGCCAGTTGTGATCTTCCAGAGAACACTCATCGAGTTACTGAGGAAATACACACGTGTATAAGGGTGTGTCTCAAGCCATGCCAGTGCTTTTGTAGCAGGCATAATGTCCATAATCAAACCACTTGTAGTCAGTGTGAAAGTACCACTATCTTCCTTCACAGTTCTGCCAGCATAATGAACCGTGACAGCTCACGAGCTCCGTGCGTGCCCAATAACAGACCCATCTGTGTAAGTGACAGCGTCGTTGTCAGAACAATCCAGCTTGTCCTTGTTACCTCTGTGTGTATTTCCTCTTGATTGTTGATTTTATTTCTCCAAATTACCCTAATCATCTTTTTCAGTCACATTCTACTTCAACATCCCATAATGCCGGGTTTTTGTTTACTTACTGACATGCTTCGGGAGCCGTGATAGCTCAGTGGTTAGTGAACTGGACTGCAAAGGACAAGGGGTAGGGTTCGATCGAAACTGACGGCTTCCGTGTTCACCCAGCCTTAAATGGGTACCGGATTTTTTTATGGGAAAGTAAAGCGGCACTAGCGTATTACCCACCACATTACCTCAAAAATCATGTGCCGAAGGTCTGTAAAATTTATGGTCACTAACACCATATTCCCTATACGCCACTTGGCGTGCCTGGTCACTAACACCATATTCCCTATACGCCACTTGGCGTGCCTGGTCACTAACACCATATTCCCTATACGCCACTTGGCGTGCCTGCTCACTAACACCATATTCCCTATACGCCACTTGGCGTGCCTGGTCACTAACACCATATTCCCTATACGCCACTTGGCGTGCCTGGTCACTAACACCATATTCCCTATACGCCACTTGGCGTGCCTGCTCACTAACACCATATTCCCTATACGCCACTTGGCGTGCCTGGTCACTAACACCATATTCCCTATACGCCACTTGGCGTGCCTGGTCACTAACACCATATTCCCTATACGCCACTTGGCGTGCCTGGTCACTAACACCATATTCCCTATACGCCACTTGGCGTGCCTGGTCACTAACACCATATTCCCTATTCGCCACTTGGCGTGCCTGGTCACTAACACCATATTCCCTATACGCCACTTGGCGTGCCTGGTCACTAACACCATATTCCCTATACGCCACTTGGCGTGCCTGGTCACTAACACCATATTCCCTATACGCCACTTGGCGTGCCTGCTCACTAACACCATATTCCCTATACGCCACTTGGCGTGACGGGGGCTCTTTACTTTTTTTTTTTTTTAACTGACATGCTTCGATAATTTTCTCCATTTTCTCTACCTTGTGTCATTTTTGGGACTGCAAAGTCGAGGCCTGCCATTCTTTAATGTTATCTTCCCATCTCCTTCGCTTGCAACCTCTCCTTCTCGCTCATTTAGCAGCTCCCTGCTGAATTGTCTTACCAGGCCAGATGATCGAGACACATGACCTAACCATTTCATTTTGCGTTTACTCACAATAAGGATGCGATATTTTGTTTAGTGTGTGTCCAATCAATCTCCATTTTCTACTCAAAATTAGGCAAAATTAAATCCAAATAAAGATGCAGTCATCTTATACAGACCGATCCGTAGTACGACACCAAAGGAGTGCATGGACATTTACAGCACGCTCGGCAGGCATAATAGTCGAGGAAGACAGTGGTGCATACGTTGTAACCACGAGTAATGTGACGATGGAGGTGATGGCAGTGACCAGGGCGTTAATCTGGTGAGAGTCACAAGACTACACCCACGCCTGCATATTAATTGATTCAATGAACATGACAAGAAAAGTGGAGGAGGGCTCAGTACGCAGGAAATGGGTAGAGTCATTGCAGAGGTAAAATCATACGTAGGGCACCTTTGTCTATGTCCCTGGACATGCAGGAGTACGGGGAAATGAAAGAGCGGACAGGTTGGCTAGCTGCGCTGTCGTTGAGGACGGTCAACCAATGGATCGGGCGGACATCATCAATGCTCTACGAGATGTGGGAAGGACACAGGACTTCGACAACCATGAGTCCACGTCACTTCTTCAGATGAAAAAAATGGGAGTTAAGATGGGCACAGCTAGAAACGAGAAACTTAGTGGGCGTGTAAGAAGACTTATCAACCAACACAGAACTGGAGTCGTCAGTCGTTGGACACTGCGAGACTTGTTGATGAAGGGATCAGAGCACCTATGGATATGTTCAGAGTGCAATGATGATGACCTGCAAATAATTCAATAACTCAATAACTCACAATAGTCAACAGATCATCATATATTTCGATGACTTGCAACATTATTATGCGAAATTTGTCATTTGTGCCGCGATCTCTGTGAGAGCTGCTCAAAATCTGACGATAACATTTCATCTCCACAGCTTGTATTTTCTTCTTTAGCTCTGCCATAAGGGCCCATGGTTCGCATGCAAATAAAAAAAAAAAAGCTGGTATAACAAGGATACACATCATGTGATGTTTCCTTTTCAGTATTGTTCCTCCATCAGCATTCACATTCATATACAATTTCAAACAAAGCGCTGGAAATACACAGCTAGCTGTCATATTGCAGCATGAGTGTATGTCCTTACGAACGAGACATATTTCTAACTTGTACCACAACCACTGACCTGCCCCCTAAACTGGACCAACAATCTACCGACACAAAAAACACAACTAGTGCGATTGTTTCCCGTTTTTTATTTTTTTAGGAAAACAAAAACGGTAAAAAGGATTTTAAATTCCCGCTGAGAAAGGGAGGCTATTTTTGTGTAAACTCCACCACAACGGTTGTTGTTCTTGAAGTATCAAATATAATTATTGTTACCTCAAACTATGGTGAGTTTTGTTGTAAAGTGAAATAATGTAACACAATTAGTAGTAGTGTATGTGTCAACATGCTCTTGTATTGCGTTCAATCAAGTTGAGTTTGTTTCTGTGGGTAAAGCTATCTTTACGACACATATTACCACTACTATATACATATTTTCCCGTGTGTTACCGGGGCCTCATGAGGGAAGTAAAGAATAGTGCCACTGTGACCTTCCAGGCATGTCGTAAGAGGCGACTAAGGAGCTTGATCGATGGCTTGACAAGCAGTCATTGTAAAAAGTATTGTTATGGAAACAAGATTTTGGAAGCAGTGATCTCTGCAATATGTGACATTTTGGCACGCAAGGTTTCTGTTTTTAAGATTTTGGTTCTGCCCTATGTGCCGTCTCCGGCTCGAAAGGACAATAGATAGAGATATACATATTACCATTACTATATACATATTACCATTACTATATACATACTACCAAACAAACCAATATATTCCTGATTCATAGACTACACCAAAGCTTTTGATAGGAAACACCATAATCAACTTATAGACTGCCTAAAAGATATAAATCTAGACCACACATAAATACGACTTATATGTAATTTATACTGGGAGAAAACAGCAATAATAAAAAAAACAGCAAAGAGAACTCTACACCCATGGACATAAAAAGAGGAGTAAGACAAGGATGCATCTTATCACCAAGCTTGTTCAATCTATACACTGAGCAAACTTTTAAAAACATCTCAGAGATGCCAGGCCTAAACATTAATGGAAACATAATCAATAACCTAAGATATGCTGATGATACTGTTCTACTAGCAGAAAATCCTAAAGACCTACAACAATTACTTAATGTAATTAACAAAAAAACGCAAAAAATATGGACTACATATGAATATCAAAAAGACTAAACCTATTATCATAACGGAAGAAAATTCACAAGACCTACAAATAAATATCACAGTTGAGGGAATACATCTGGAGACAGTCCAGAGCTACAACTACCTGGGACATACTATAACCAATGATGGAAAATGCAAAATTGAAATAATGTACAACTGAAATAAACAAAAGAATAGGTTTGGCGAAAAGTAATTTTAATGTCATGAAAAATATATTAACATCAAAACAAATAACACCAAGGCTAAAACTAAGAATAGCAAAATGTTACATCTCCTCATTATTCCTATTCCTGTATGGTGCAGAAACATGGACATTAGACAAGAAAGCAGCACAGAAATTTAAGCCTTTGAAATGTGGATTTGTATAGGAATAGGTAGAATTGAATGGAAAGAAAAGATAACAAATGATGAAGTTTTAAAACAACTGAAAATAAAAAGAGAACTACTAAATACAATTAGAACAAGACAAATGAAATTTTTGGGGCATATTAAAAGCCACAACAACCTACTAAAAGTAATATTGGAAGGGAAAATACAAGGTAAAAGAGGCAGAGGCAGACCAAGACTAACATGGACGAGTAACATCAAAAGATGGACAAGTCAACCTAAGACAATCTGCACCATCAAAGCAAGAGGCAGAGTGGAATGACGCTCCATGGTAGCCAACCTTCGATTTTGG
>JAVIAB010000041.1:30143288-30148288 GCA_032433765.1 Megaustenia siamemsis
TAATTGGTGAATATACTTCAATTTACATTACTGACAATGAGTCACTCCGTTTCTCCCAAAGTGTAAGCTATCGATTATAGGTGCTTGTGACTAAATGTTTACATTATCGGACATAAGTTAGACTTACAGAGAAGATTACCATGGCCCCTACGCAAGGATGACATGCAACTTCGTAAAGCGTTCCATATTTGTTTGGACTTCCGGTCAATATGTCGGGTAGGCGGCAGGAACTGTTGAGGCTCTGTTTGAAAAGTGTTACTTGTTGCAGTTTCCTCATATTCCAAGCATGGCTTTCTGCCTGAGCTACTGAGTCTAGTGTTATGTGCACACAGTGAGCTGTGTTTTTCATCCGGATTGTGTTTCATATTCTTATTGCTTACAATGAATGATGATATCGTACGATGAAGGACAGTTCAGCTGCGTTCACTTTAGGTGTCGCTTGGCCAGCATGTCTTTTGTCGTGTGCTGCAACTGCTATAATGGGGACTGCAGCTGACTTTCTTTGTTTGGATCCTTCAATGAAATGAGTTTCAATTCGGATGATTCTACTGGCACGGACGGTTGAGCAATAATGGATTTTAATTCGTTTGCAGTGAAACCGGTACCTTCGACTAAACATAACCATAAGTTAGACTGAAATATAACAGAATGTTATACATCAGCAGTAATGAAACGTTGTGAAGATAACAAAAACATCTCTTGTTTTTGCACTTCTACCTTTTTAGCTCCCAGTGGAGCATAGATCTTTAACAAACACTTTCCAAGTCGTTCTGTTTTTTGCCATTCTTTTAAGATCATTCCATGTCTTCCCCATCATCTTCATCTCTGCTTTTATCAGTCTTCTCCGAGAATTCCTTGGTCTTCCTCTTTGTTTTTTCCCCTGAGGATTCCAAAAAAGGGCCTGTTGTGTAATGCTCTCAGTTGGCTTCCGTAGTTTGTGTCCTATCCAGCGCCATCGTCTTCGCTGTATCTCTTTATCCACTGGTATTTGACTGGTACATTTCCATAATTCTATGTTAGTGATTTTGTCCTGCCATTTCCATCCTTTTATTCTGCGTAAGCATCAATTAATGTAAGTCTGTATCTTCGTGATTGCCAATTTTGTTGTTCTCCATGTTTCACAGCCATATAATAGGACTGACTTAACATTTGAGTTGAACATTTTTATTTTTGTATTTAAGCTAATTTCTTTGGATTTCCATATGTTTCCCAGTGCAACAAAAGCTCCTCTTGCTTTTGACATCCATATTTCTTGTTATAACACAACTGACATTAACTATACAGACAAGATTAATGATGATAGCTAATTGAATCTCAAAAGAAAGAACACTTTAACGAAATCATCTGTCATTTACACGAGAATGCAAAGCGAAATCTTGTCTCAAATTCACGGACTATTCACTGGGAAATGTCATCGAAGAAGTCAAACCATTACTACATTACAGGTCAGGGAATTACATGGAGGGACAAGCTTGTTCTCGGAAAAACTTAATGAACATTTCCGCCAAAGGTTGGAGAATATGGTAGAGACGGGGGACAATCAGGAGATAGCAGATGATGAAGGATCGTGTGTTGGCAAACTTAGGCTTAAAGTTGCCAATGTTCATTTCAGTAAGTTTTGTTGATGATGTTTTTGTTCTGTACAAGTTGATTCAATCGATCATGGGTCTGCACAACTTATATACGATAATGCTCTCTGTCAGTTCTTTGTTGCTAACTTTCTCCCATGCTACTACACCAGGTTGCCCGCTAACTTTCTCCCAGGATACTACACCGAGCGGCCCGCTAACTTTCTCTCATGCTACTACATCAAGCTGCCCGCTAACTTCCTCACATGCTATTACACCAAGCTGCCCGCTAACTTTCTCTCATGCTACTACTTCAAGCTGCCCGCTAACTTTCTCACATGCTATTACACCAAGCTGCCCGCTAACTTTCTCTCATGCTATTACACCAAGCTGCCCGCTAACTTTCTCTCACGCTACTACATCAAGCTGCCCGCTAACTTTCTCACATGCTATTACACCAAGCTGCCCGCTAACTTTCTCTCATGCTACTACACCAAGCTGCCCGGTAATTTTCTCTCATGCTACTACACCGAGCTGCTTGCTAACCTTCTCTCATGCTACTACACCGAGCTGCCCTCTAACCTTCTCTCATGCTACTACACCGAGCTGTCTGCTAACCTTCTCTCATGCTACTACATCAAGCTACCTGCTAACCTTCTCTAATGCTACTACACCGAGCTGCCCCCTAACTTTCTCTCATGCTACTACACCGAGCTGCCTGCTAACCTTCTCTCATGCTACTACATCAAGCTACCTGCTACCTTTCTCTCATGCTACTACATCAAGCTGCTCGCTAACTTTCTCTCATGCTACTGCATCAAGCTCCATACTAACTTTCTCTCAAGCTACTACATCAAGCTGCCTTCTAACTTTCTCTCAAGCTACTACACCAAGCTGCCTTCTAACTTTCTCTCAAGCTGCTACACCAAGCTGCCTTCTAACTTTCTCTCATGCTACTACACCAAGCTGCCTTCTAACTTTCTCTCATGCAACTACATCAAGCTGCCTTCTAACTTTCTCTCATGCTACTACATCAAGCTGCCTTCTAAATTTCTCTCATGCTACTACATCAAGCTGCTCGCTAACTTTCTCTCAAGCTACTACATCAAGCTGCCTTCTAACTTTCTCTCAAGCTACTACACCAAGCTGCCTTCTAACTTTCTCTCATGCAACTACATCAAGCTGCTCGCTAACTTTCTCTCATGCTACTACATCAAGATGCATACTAACTTTCTCTCATGCTACTACATCAAGCTGCCTTCTAACTTTCTCTCATGCTACTACATCAAGCTGCATACTAACTTTCTCTCACGCTACTACATCAAGCTGCCTTTTAACTTTCTCTCATGCTACTACATCAAGCTGCCCGCTAACTTTCTCTCATGCTACTACATCAAGCTGCATACTAACTTTCTCTCATGCTACTACATCAAGCTGCATACTAACTTTCTCTCATGCTACTACATCAAGCTGCATACTAACTTTCTCCCATGCTACTACATCAAGCTGCCCGTTAACTTTCTCTCATGCAACTACATCAAGCTGCATACTAACTTTCTCTCATGTTACTACATCAAGCTGCCTGATAACTTTCTCTCATGCTACTACATCAAGCTGCCCGCTAACTTTCTCTCATGCTACTACATCAAGCTGCGCGCTAACTTTCTCTCAAGCTACTACACAGAGCTGCCTGATAACTTTCTCTCATGCTACTACATCAAGCTGCCCGCTAACTTTCTCTCATGCTACTACACAGAGCTGCCTGATAACTTTCTCTCATGCTACTACATCAAGCTGCTCGCTAACTTTCTCTCAAGCTACTACATCAAGCTGCCTTCTAACTTTCTCTCAAGCTACTACATCAAGCTGCCTTCTAACTTTCTCTCATGCTACTACACCAAGCTGCCTTCTAACTTTCTCTCATGCTACTACATCAAGCTGCCCGCTAACTTTCTCTCATGCTACTACATCAAGCTGCGCGCTAACTTTCTCTCAAGCTACTACACAGAGCTGCCTGATAACTTTCTCTCATGCTACTACATCAAGCTGCCCGCTAACTTTCTCTCATGCTACTACACAGAGCTGCCTGATAACTTTCTCTCATGCTACTACATCAAGCTGCTCGCTAACTTTCTCTCAAGCTACTACATCAAGCTGCCTTCTAACTTTCTCTCAAGCTACTACATCAAGCTGCCTTCTAACTTTCTCTCATGCTACTACACCAAGCTGCCTTCTAACTTTCTCTCATGCTACTACATCAAGCTGCCTTCTAACTGTCTCTCATGCTACTACATCAAGCTGCATACTAACTTTCTCTCATGCTACTACATCAATGTGCTCGCTAACTTTCTCTCATGCTACTACATCAAGCTGCCTTATAATTTTCTCTCATGCTACAACATCAAGCTGCCTTCTAACTTTCTCTCATGCTACTACATCAAGCTGCATACTAACTTTCTCTCACGCTACTACATCAAGCTGCCTTCTAACTTTCTCTCATGCTACTACATCAAGCTGCTCGCTAACTTTCTCTCATGCTACTACATCAAGCTGCATACTAACTTTCTCTCAAGCTACTACATCAAGCTACCTTCTAACTTTCTCTCAAGCTACTACACCAAGCTGCCTTCTAACTTTCTCTCAAGCTACTACATCAAGCTGCATACTAACTTTCTCTCATGCTACTACACCAAGCTGCCTTCTAACTTTCTCTCAGGCTACTACACCAAGCTGTTTTCTAACTTTCTCTCAAGCTACTACACCAAGCTGCCGCTAACTTTCTCTCATGCTACTACATCAAGCTGCCCGCTAACTTTCTCTCATGCTGCTACATCAAGCTGCCTTCTAACTTTCTCTCAAGCTACTACACCAAGCTGCCCGCTAACTTTCTCTCATGCTACTACATCAAGCCGCATACTAACTTTCTCTCAAGCTACTACACCAGCTGCCCGCTAACTTTCTTTCATGCTACTACACCAAGCTGCCTTTTAACTTTCTCTCATGCTACTACATCAAGCTGCATACTAACTTTCTCTCAAGCTACTACACCAAGCTGCCTTCTACCTTTCTCTCATGCTACTACACCAAGCTGCCCGCTAACTTTCTCTCATGCTTCTATATCAAGCTGCATACTAACTTTCTCTCAAGCTACTACACCAAGCTGCCCGCTAACTTTCTCTCATGCTACTACACCAAGCTGCCCGCTAACTTTCTCTCATGCTACTACATCAAGCTGCATACTAAATTTCTCTCAAGCTACTACACTGAGCTGCCTGATAACTTTCTCTCATACTACTACACCAAGCTGCCCGTTCACTTTCTCCCATGCTACTATACCAAACTGCCCGCTAACTTTCTCCCATGCTACTGCACCAAGCTGCCCGCTCACTTTCTCCCTTGCTACTACACCAAGCTGCCCGCTCACTTTCTCCC
>JAVIAB010000041.1:30153288-30395788 GCA_032433765.1 Megaustenia siamemsis
GAGACATGGATCATGGAGCAATTGTTCGGCGTGCTAGTTTCAATGTTCAAAGATGTCTGTCTTCAATAATTCACCTTTCAGAATGTTGAAGTCAACTTACTGAACATTGAACGAACCAGAAACTACACATTTGTTCAGAAGAGTATATACATTTGTTGAACTCACGAGAGTATATACATTTGTTGAATTCACGAGAGTATATACATTTGTTGAATTCACGACATTGTATACATTTGTTGAATTCAGAAGAGTACATACATTTGTTGAATTCAGAAGAGTACATACATTTGTTGAATTCAGAAGAGTACATACATTTGTTGAATTCAGAAGAGTACATACATTTGTTGAATTCAGAAGAGTACATACATTTGTTGAATTCAGAAGAGTATATACATTTGTTGAATTCAGAAGATTATATATATATTTGTTGAACTCACGAGAGTGTATACATTTGGTGAATTCACGAGAGTATATACATTTGTTGAACTCACGAGAGTGTCTATATTTGTTGAATTAATGAGAGTATATACATTTGCTGAATTAACGAGAGTGTATGTATTTGTTGAACTCACGAGAGTGTCTATATTTGTTGAACTCACGAGAGTGTCTATATTTGTTGAACTCACGAGAGTGTCTATATTTGTTGAACTCACGAGAGTGTCTATATTTGTTGAACTCACGAGAGTGTCTATATTTGTTGAATTAATGAGAGTATATACATTTGCTGAATTAACGAGAGTGTATGTATTTGTTGAACTCACGAGAGTGTCTATATTTGTTGAACTCACGAGAGTGTCTATATTTGTTGAACTCACGAGAGTGTCTATATTTGTTGAACTCACGAGAGTGTATGCATTTGTTGAACTCACGAGAGTGTATACATTTGTTGAATTAATGTGAGTATATACAATTGCTGAATTAACGAGAGTGTCTATATTTGTTGAACTCACGAGAGTGTCTATATTTGTTGAACTCACGAGAGTGTCTATATTTGTTGAACTCACGAGAGTGTCTATATTTGTTGAACTCACGAGAGTGTATACATTTGTTGAATTCAGAAGAGTATATACATTTGTTGAATTCAGAAGAGTATATACATTTGTTGAATTCAAAAGAGTATATACATTTGTTGAATTCACGAGAGTATATACATTTGTTGAATTCACGAGAGTATGTACATTTGTTGAATTCACGAGAGTGTATACATTTGTTGAATTCATTAAAATATATTCGTTCTCCTTGATATCTTGAAATCACCTTCATCTTGGTTTGCCCCTGATGCGTCGCCCAGGAACCATCTCTGCCATTATTGTTCTTTTCAGCCTCTGTACCTTTTAACGTGGCCATAGTATTTTAATTTCCTCTATAGAATGGCGTTTTTAGGCCAGTTCTTGTTAATGTCTAGGTCTGTTAATGTCTAGGTCTGTTAATGTCTAGGTCTGTTAATGTCTAGGTCTGTTAATGTCTTAATTAATCTATTCACTATCCGATGTAACTTGTTGAGAACTTTTCCCGCAGCATCATCATCATCATTGAGTGCCGTCTCCGCATCGAAGTTTGGCTACCATGGAGCGCCATTCCACTCTGTCTCTTGCTTTGATGGTGCAGATTGTCATAGGTTGACTTGTCCATCTTTTGATATTACTCGTCCATCTTAGTTTTGGTCTGCCTCTGCCTCTTTTACCTTGTATTTTTCCTTCCAATATTACTTTTAGTAGGCTGTTGTGTTTTTTAACATGCCCCAAATATTTCATTTGTCTTGTTCTAATTGTGTTTAGTAGTTCTCCTTTCATTTTCAGTTGTTTTAAAACTTCATCGTTTGTTTTCATTTCTTTCCATCCAATTCTACCTATTCTTCTATAAATCTACATTTCAAAAGCTGCAATTTTCTGTTCTGTTTCCTTGTCTAATGTCCATGTTTCTGCACCATACAGGAATACTGAGAAGATGTAACAATTTGCTATTCTTAGTGTTAGCCCTGGTGTTATTTGTTTTGATGTTAGTATGTTCTTCATGACATTAAAATTACTTTTTGCCATACCTATTCTTTTGTTTATTTCAGTTGTACATTTTGCATCACTGGTTACATTGTGTCTCAGGTAGTTGTAGCTCGGAACTGTCTCCAGGTGTATTCCTGCAACTTTGATATTCCCGCAGCATATCATTTCAAATATAGCAATTTTCTTTTGTTGTTTACGAGATTGTCCAAGATTCAAGATCACATGTTGCTATCTGGAAAATGCATGTCCTTGGTTTTTTTTTATTTATGTTACTGCTTTGTTGATTTTATGTCTAATATTAATTCATGACATTTAATTTTATTCTGCTATTAAATGTTACTCTTCTTTGTTTTTCTCTTCTCTTTCTAACTGGTACAGAAAAGGTGTTGTGGTTATATCATTTGTCGTTCTTGAGCTGCTCGAACTGTCTGAATTAGTGATTTCCCTTTGTTGTTACATGTCTCTGTCATTGATACCTAAAAGGTGTCGTGGTTTATATCATTTATCGTTCTTGTGCTGCTCGAACTGTCTGAATTAGTGATTTCCCTTTGTTGTTACATGTCTCTGTCACTGCATCTATCCATCTTCTTCTGGGTCTTCCTCTTGGTCTTTTTCCATGCATTCTCGAGAAGAACGCCCTTGATGGTGATTGGTGAGAATTCATTCTGACCAGGTGACCAAACGATTTAAGTAGTTGTTGTTCTATATATTCTTGGCAGGGTTTTGTTCCTACCATTTTTCTTATGGCTTCATTTGGTATTCTATCTCTTCTTGTGTTGTTTGTTACTTTTCTCAAGCAACGCATCTCACATGTATTGATCTTTCTTAATTGTGATTTAGAAAGGGTCCATGTTTGACTTTCATAGCACAAAGTTGGTATGAAGATGCTATTTATCATTTGTTGTTTAGCTGGTATAGAAATGTTTGGATGTCTTAGCAATGGTGAAAGCTGGTATGTGACAGCATTTGCTTTTTGTATTCTCATGTCAATTTCTCTGTCTAGTTTTCCATCTTCTGTGAACATTGTGCCCAAAAACTTGAATTCCTCTACTTGTTTTATTTCTTTATCTTTGATCTTGATGTTTAATGGGTGTCTTAATTTGCTTATTCTTATAGCCTCTGTTTTTGCTGTGTTAATTTTCATACTGTAGTTTATGCAGCTTTTATCAAGAGATGTTGTAGCAGGTTTTCATTTTCATATATTAGGCATTGGTCATCTGCGAAGAGTAGATCGTTGATGTTGTAGTTTTCTACCTCTATGTTATTATTTGATTTGTCCTTATTGTTGGTTGCATAACTTTGTTGTCTACTACTATTACTAGTGATTTACTTTGTTGTCTCTGTCACTGCATCTATCCATCTTTTTCTGGGTCTTCCTCTTGGTCTTTTTCATTAATAATATTTTAAAAACAGAACTGTCTTTATTGTATAAGACTTTTGAATAGAAAATTTAGTAACCTTTATCAAATATTGTGTTGATGTTATATATGTTAAGATCGTCATCACAGCACACGGGACTAGCCCTAAGGTGCTCAAATTTTCAAAAACAAAAGGTTGTCCGACTCAAGCCCCACAACGCAGGTGTTAATGAGAAATAGGAATATCTTTACACACAGCTTCGCAGCAGGAGGCAATCTGATCATCAGAAGGAATCTCCCCGTCGAGCAAGTGTTTCGGCTCTTCAGCTTCTTGACTCTTTAAGGGAGGTGTGCCTGCCTGGATCATGACTCCCAGGCGTCGACCTCCTGCTGCATTGACTATAAAGCTTACACTATATCATCATCAAGTACCGGGCCTGCTGGCGTAGGTGATCATGTCTCTCCACAACTTTCGATCTCGACAGTTATTTATCATTTCTGTTGTTGAACTTCTGTCAAGCCATTCTCTTAAGCTGTCTGGTATCTTTTCTCTTTGCTTCCCTTTATTTCTTCGTCCCTCAATTTTCCCAGTTGTTACAATATATTGCAATATCTCTTCATTATATTCTATATTCGGCACAAAATACTTACTTTACGCAACACTTCGGGTCGTATCTGCGATCTCTGCCCAGTCGTATACTCAGGCGTTTTAGCTTTAACCCAGCCTTCATGTCCTCTACGTGGTGACTGCAGTCTAAAATGGCTTGTAAATACAACGTCCTTATATATATATATATTTTTTTTTTCGTTTGCCAGCTTTTACCTCTGACGAAGACCCTAGAGACTAGGAACTGAATTTTGCGTGTTAATCAATTTCCCCTGGCAGCCGTGTGCACAGGATTCCCTCGCCGCACAGGCAGATAACTCCGACTTCGGAGGTACCCATATTTTTTCCGTCGATGAGTAATTGACGTTTCAAGCCGGGCCCAGCTGCTGGGACCAGGGGTGGTTGCCGCAGAGAGAAATCATAAATAAAAATCCCAACCGGTGTAGCCTGGATTTGAACCCACAACCTCTCTGTCTCGAAGCTGGCGTCTTGCCTCGAGACCAACCAGTCCGCATGTCCTTTTATATAGACTCGCGTACAAACTGCTTTGGCATGATGTTAATTCGGCGAGAAGGAGTGCATCAGAAACTGATAATATGTGATAAAGATAGGTCGGGCTGGGAAGCGCATTCTTTTGAACTGTCGGTATTGCAAACGTCGGGTGTAGTTCATCTGCGGTCGATGATGTAATTTCTTATCGTTTATCGTGCGCGTCTCGTGTACTCAAAGATCAAACTGTAGGTATGCTGTTGACGTACGTAGTAGTCTATCAGTTTTGAATATGCCAAGGGAGAAAACTATAAAATAAAACAGGGGAGATAGCATTTATTCCCAATACTTCATAACGTAAAAACGCAAAAGAAGAACGTGGGCTGAAATCAGCCAGCTACCCACGACTGACTATTTTTGTAAGGATTACCGAGAGAGCAAATATCACAGTTTGCAGTTAACCATGACACAACGCAATAACGCCTACTTAACATCCCGACAAGCAAACGTCAATCGAACGCAACATTTACAAACACCCCGTCTGTTGTGATCTTACTTTCCGCTGACTTAGATAATGATCATGTTTGACAATAATATCAGTTTTGTTTGGGTGTTGGTGAGCGTTGACTTTCTACCATCTTGTTTGATTTTCTAGCATCTTGTTTGATTTTCTACCATCTTGATTGATTTTCTACCATACTCTTTGGGTATACTCTCCCGACATTTGGGTTCTGCCTTTATTTATTTATTTTTCTTTCATTTTGCTTTCTTTCTTCCACTCTTTCTTTCTTCCACTCTTTCTTTTTTCCACTCTTTCTTTCTTCCACTCTTCCTTTGTTTCACTCTTTCTTTCCATTTTTCTTTGGTCTTTCTTTCATCTTTATCATTCTTTCTTTCATCGTTCTTTTCATTTCTTTTTTATTTTTATTTTATTCCTCTCTTTTTTTACCTTCTACTTTTTGTCCTTTCTTTCCTCCTTTCGTTTTTTTTTTTCTTTTATTTCTCTCTTTCTTTCTTCCTTCGTTATTTTCATTATTTCGTTACTTCTTTCTCTTTATTTTTTTCTCTTTATTTCTTTCACTTTCTTTTTTCCTTCGTTTCTTTTTTACTTTCTTCTTTTTGTTCTTTCTTTCCTCTTTTCGTCGTTTCTTTTTTTCATTTCTTTCTCTCTTCGCTTCTTTCTTCCTTCGTTTATTACATTCTTTCTTTCATTTTCTTTTTTCCTTCCTTTCTTTTTATTTTTCTCCTCATTCGTTAAACGACTACACCTCCTGATCGTCCGCCATTAGAACGACGTTTAGCGTCCATGTTTTAGAATTGTACTTTATAGCAAGCTGCGACATCTGCCCCTTTCGACCCGACACATCCGACCTCAGCACTGCATTTTTTGAGAACCGAATGCCTTTCCGTCTCGATCTCTACTGACTTGGCCAGACTTCTTTATCTATTATACAGAGCGTCAAGAAGGGAAGGTTGATAAGGTTCTTGGTCCGCTATTAGTTACTGTTCCTGATGCAAGCGGTCAGATATGAGTTAGTGACCACTTTCTGCTCAGACGCCTGTGAATTTCTGCAACAAAAATCTGCTTCACTTTATTACTCTTGACGTAAACATTAAGTGAACCTCATTAAGTGACGATTTATTTACCTTTTATTTTGTTTACATTAATAGCTGAATAAACATGGACCACATTTTCACTCTACGACTTATATTGGAGGAACACATTGAAAAGCAAAAACCTTTTGTACTTAACTTCATCGACTTCAAAAAAGCATTTGATAGTATTCATAGAGATTCTTTGTGGAAAATTCTGAAGCAATATGGCTTACCATCAAAAATCATAAATATTATCAAAGACATGTATGATGGTTACACATGTGCAGTTCGAACAGAGGAAGGACTGAGCGAATGTTTCCCAATAGAAACTGGGGTTAAACAAGGATGTATTTTATCGCCCTTGTTATTTGGAATTGTTATGGACTTCATAATGAAGAAATGCTGCACTGGTAATAAAGGCATCGAATGGATACAAGGAGACCATTTGGAGGACCTCGACTTTGCTGATGACATAGTTCTCATCAGCAGTCAGATAAAAACGATGCAGGAAAACACAAATGAACTATCATCAATAGCCAGCAAAATTGGGCTTGAGGTCAATCATGAAAAGACTAAAGTCATGAAAAGTTTAATTCCAACAAGTGACAAAATATACATGGAAAACAAACCAGTAGAAGAGATCGAGCACTTTATCTATCTTGGAAGTCACATTGATCGAGAAGGGGATACGAGCAAAGAAATTAGAATCAGACTGGCTAAAGCAGCAATGTCTTTCAGAAGCCTTGAAAAGTTGTGGAAATCAAAACTCATTAGCACAAACACAAAACTTAGGCTATTCAAATCAAATGTACTATCAACCCTTACGTATGCGTGTGAAAGCTGGAAAACAACAAGAGATATAGAAACAAAGTTGAACGCATTCGAAAATAAATGTCTAAGGAAAATACTTTGTATAGAATGGAACGAATTCAAAACAAACGAGGAAATTAGAGAAATCGCCAATCAACCACTAATATCTTCAGTAATAAAGAAAAGACGATGGTCATACGTTGGACATGTGATGAGAAGAGATAATAATCGAATAGCAAAGCAAGCCCTCATATGGGAAACAACAGGTAAAAGAAAAAGAGGAAGACCCAGGGAGACACTGAGAAGAACATTGATGAGAGAGGCAAGAGCAGCAGGAATCGGCTCCCTCAATGAGATAGAACTGCTTGCACAGAACAGAGACAGATGGCGAGATTTGATAAAATATCTTTAAAAGAAAACTGCTAGAACAAAAATTCATATAGGAGAAGGTGTATCTTGGTCTACGCCCTATGGGCCGGTTACGGCTCGAAAGGTCAATAGATAGATAGAAACATGGTAAAACGAAAACAACAAGTACACATATGGCCACGCCAACAGACACAGCGGGCTGGAAACAATAACAATGAAAGGCATGGTTCCTGGGCATGTTTCAGGGCTCGATCAGGAAGAAGGTGATTTGAAGACATCAATGAGATGTCTGACCATGATAACAGGAAAAAGTCGGAGATCTGGCAAGAGACAGAGATTCTTTCAGACGGGCTGTGATGGATGCAGCGTTCTATGGGAGACCTGGCTAGAGACAGAGATTCTTTCAGACGGGATTCAGTGAATTCATTGTTGTGTTGGAGACCTGGCTAGAGACAGAGATTCTTTCAGACGGGATTCAGTGAATTCATTGTTGTGTTGGAGACCTGGCTAGAGACAGAGATTCTTTCAGACGGGCTGTGGTGAACGCAACGTTCTATGGGAGACCTGGCTAGAGACAGAGATTCTTTCAGACGGGCTGTAGTGAATGCAACGTTCTTCAAAAAGGCATCCGACCTGATGATGACCAAGTACACGTTACCCGTCATGTCTTTATCATTGTAGAATTACTGTATTGAGTCAATGTTTTTTTTTAAATATATTAAATATTTTGAATACCAAGGACAAACGATAATACACAAGCAACAGAAAGATACTTCTGGTGAAAGAGAGATTGCCAAATTATCGGAAATATATCACTACTACATTCCAACAAAGAAATATCCCTAGAAACAATACAGACAATCTCAACATTGTAATGCCAAGCATGGACGCTAGATACAATAGCAAAAAGAAAAATAACCACTACGGAAGTGAAATGTTGTGGACGCATGGCAGGAAACCGCCTGAGAGATAAGATCAGAAATGAGAAACTGTTGGAAAGGATAAGAATACTTCCCGCCATAAAAAGAAACAAAGAAACAAAGAAACAACAGATAAAATGGTTTGATCACGTGATGAGACACTATACAGCGAGTCTTTAATAAACATTGCAAGAACACTAGACTCAAGGGCCGACCACATAAGAAGATGCTTTCATTGAATACTAGAAACACTATGAAACATAACAGGAGGAGCCAATAGAAGAGCGAATGGTCACATAATAAGTCTCCCTTCGATTTTTAAAGGCCTTCTTAAAGGAGAAAGGAAAGAAGAAGAAGAAGAAAATACACGTATGTCTATTTTCTAGATAGTCACACAAACCCCTTACAGTTACAGCTTTGGTTATGGAAGGCCCCGGTATCACTGCAAACGAATTAAAATATAATAATTGCTCAACCGCCCGTGCCAGTGGAATCAGTGGAAAAAAGAGAAGTGCATCTTGTCAACAACGAATTAATCCAAAAAGATTTTTAATCCAACTAGACTTTTAATCCAAGTAGATTTTTACTCTTTTTAATCCAAGTAGATTTTTAATCCAAGTAGATTTTTAATCCAAACATATTTTTCAATGACAAGGGAGGAAAACTGCTTCAGGAAGAAAAAAGCCAGAAAGAAATTAACAAAAGAATTGCCAAAGATTGAGGATGAAATGATAGAAGCAATAAAAAAAAATGGGAACATGACAACCAGAAGGAGTTTTTTGTGAATGGAATGAAGTTTCCGGAATATGTGAAGAGTGGGAGAACTTCCAGTTGCAAAAGGAAGAACAGAAACAGTTTAGGCTGAAAGCCAGAGCAAAACAGACTCAAGATGAAATGCTGTATGGAAGCAAATCTGTCTCTCAGACTCAAGATGAAATGCTGTATGGAAGCAAATCTGTCTCTCAGACTCAAGATGAAATGCTGTATGGAAGCAAATCTGTCTCTCAGACTCAAGATGAAATGCTGTATGGAAGCAAATCTGTCTCTCAGACTCAAGATGAAATGCTGTATGGAAGCAAATCTGTCTCTCAGACTCAAGATGAAATGCTGTATGGAAGCAAATCTGTCTCTCAGACTCAAGATGAAATGCTGTATGGAAGCAAATCTGTCTCTCAGACTCAAGATGAAATGCTGTATGGAAGCAAATCTGTCTCTCAGACTCAAGATGAAATGCTGTATGGAAGCAAATCTGTCTCTCAGACTCAAGATGAAATGCTGTATGGAAGCAAATCTATCTCTCAGACTCAAGATGAAATGCTGTATGGAAGCAAATCTATCTCTCAGACTCAAGATGAAATGCTGTATGGAAGCAAATCTGTCTCTCAAACTCCAAATAAACGAAGATTACCACACGGATATGGATGGAATTAGAAATGAGCTGACATCTTGGTGGAATAAATGCTACTTCAGTAAAGCGCGTGTAAGACAGGCGTGTGTACTATTCCCCCTACTATTCATTACATACATGGACCATATATGCAAGCTAGCCAACCCATCAGAGACAAAGGAGATCAACGAGCTTTTATTTACAGACGATCAGGCACTAATACATGAAACAATAGAAGATCTACAAGAACACTTAAACAAACTCAACAACACAGGCACAAAATACAACATGAAAATCAACATCAACAAAACAGAAGACATGTCGCCAAAAATAAACAGAACATCAACATAACTATAGAATGCAGACAACTAAAACAAGTAGAGGAAATCAAATACCTAGGAAGTCTAATGACAAACGATAATTCTCAAACAGCAGAGATAGAATCAAGATGCAACAAAGCTTGTCAAATCATTGGACAGTTATCACCACTATTGTCCAACAAGGAAATAACTCTGCAGGCAAAACGAGCACTTTACAATACAATCTTCATCCCAACGTTGTGCTACCAATGCCAGACCTGGACCCTAGATGCAAGAACAATAAGAAAAATAACCTCTACAAAGATTAAATGTGTTAGACGAATGACAGGAAACAGTCTGAGAGATAAAATCAGAAATGAAGAACTGAGAAAAAAGCTAGGACTAACCCCCGTCATAGAATATATAAGGAAACAACAGATAAAATGGTTTGGCCACGTGACAAGGCAGAAAGATCAAAAAGTAACACAACGAGCCTTCAACAAACGTTGTGAGAACACCAGACCCAAGGGTCGACCACGAAAATGATGGATCGGTGGAATATTAGAAGCACTAGGAAACATAACAGCAGCAGAGGCGAACAGAAGAGCAAAAGACTGCAAATTATATCTCCCCTCGACGCTGAAAAGCAGATGAGGAAGGAAAGAAGAAGAAGTAAAGAGCAGAGCGCCTCATTCAAAGCATTTAATAAAGAAGAATGTACAACCCGTTGTGGTGTCTAAAGGTTAAAGTTTAGGGCAACTATCGGTGGTTGACCAACCAAAGGGAAGATCCAGTAATCCATTACGTTCTGACGGCTGTACCAGGAAGTTGCTGTCCTGGACTTTCATGAAAGACGGTAACAGCAAAACTGGATTTCGCTTTGAGAACTTCTTGGACTGTGATAACTTTATTAAGTACGCACATATTTACACAAATAAATAGCACATTCTAGTTTTACTGGTAGTAATTTTAGTAAAAAAAAAAAAAAAGTAAAGTACCCCGTCACGCCAAGTGACGTATAGGGAATATGGTGTTAGTGACCATAAATTTTACAGACCTTCAGCACATGATTTTTGAGGTAATGTGGTCGGTATTACGCCCGTGTCGTTTTACTTTCCCAGAAAAAAAATCCGGTACCCATTAAAGGCTGGATGAACCGGAAGCCGTCGGTTGGGACCGAGCTCTACCTCTTGTCCTTTGTAGTCCAGTTCACTAACCACTAAAGTAATTTTAGTTGTCACGTAATATTCTGCCATGAGAGAAGGAATCACATAACGCGTTTAAGTAATATGAGCCATGGTGGCCATATTTGTTTATTATCAGCACATTTTTGGGTAATGTTTTCAGCAATACGCCAGTGCTGTGTTTTCCTCGTAAAGAAACAACCTTCGGTACAAATTTAATTTCATCATCATCAAGTACCGGGTCTGCTGACGTAGGTGATCATGTCTCTCCACAACTTTCGATCTCGACAGTTATTTCTGTTGTTGACCTTCTGCCAAGCCATTCTCTTAAGCTGTCTGGTATCTTTTCTCTTTGCTTCCCTCTATCTCTTCGTCCCTCAATTTTTCCAGTTGTAACAATATATTCTAGTTGTTCTCTTCTCATTACGTGGCCAAAAAATGATGTTTGTTTCTTCCTAATGTTGGAAATTAGCTTTTTTTGCTGTGGCCTTTTTCAGACCGTTTTCATTGCTCTTCTTAGCTGCCCATGGTATTCTCAATATGCTTCTGTAAAACCACATTTCTACAGACTCCAGTGATTTTCTTGTCTGTTGTCCTATTGTCCATGATTCACATTTAATTTATAAGTCTAGTAATTTGGGAAATATAGTAACACTAGATGGGGAACCAGTAAGTACTTCAACCTTCTTCTTCTCATGATTCGCCCGAAAAATGTTGATTGTTTCTTTTTGATGTTTTAAGAGCTCCCTTTTTTGTGTTGGCCTCTTTGAGAATTTCCTCGTTGGCATTCTTCAGCTGTCCTGGGAACTCTGAACATTCCTTTGAGAATACCTGAGATAAAAACGATCTCAATGGTTTTACCAAACAAAATGGGCAATTAAGAACTAATCTAGAAATACAACCGAGAGAAGGTTCACATAAAGAGATCACACAGGAGATGGAGTTGGATAGGTCTTGTACTGAGAAGATATCTAGAAACAATCACAACAACTTTATGCTGTTGGTTCGTGGAGCAAGACAACAGTGAGGCAATAACTCGATAGAGAAGAGTGGAAGTTCAAATATACAGTAGATACCAGAATTGGGGCACTCTGCATAACATGGCTCCCGATCAAGAAAAGTGTTGAGATTTTATTGTTGCCCCATAAGACGAATGAAGTTGTATCAGCGATGATCTGCTATCTTTGTACGTGGTTGTAAACTAAAAGAATAAAGATCAAATACGTAGCTTGACGCACATACCAGGGTTTGTCGGAGCACGAACACCTCACCCATACCTCCTGATAGCATCTGTTTAATTAGGGCTCTCATCCACTCGACATTCCTGCCGAACGTTATAAAAAAAAAAAACCACCTTTATTAAAAAGTGGAATGTAGCTATTCTTTCAGTTTCGATAGTGAATTTGTATTTATTAATCCACGAATATAAATATTTATTTCGTATCAGTAATTTATATTCATACTAAATGTCACTAATGTGAATTCAACCAGGACGAAATTAATTCATATTGATGTGTTCAAGCATTTTATTAAAAATCTTGTCCTTCCGTTGGATTTCATTTATTACTTTTGAAGTTTTGTGTTTTTTATTTCAAAATGTATTTAGTTTAGTTAAGTGATAGTTCAAATAATGAGACAGTTGAGAAATACAAGAAGGAGTTAACAATCTATGCGTGAAGATATTTCTTTATCTTGTAATCTTCGTCCTTGTCGTTCTTCGTGAAGATAGGGCGTTAGTTTCGCTGTTATGAGATTTAAGTGAACTGTTATATTTTATGATTGTACAAAGATTCATGATCGTACAAAGAAGTTACGACGGTGGTTTTCTGTTGCCTTCCGTCGGTTTGTTTACGGTTGGCTCCGCTAGCCTTTGACTAAAAAGTGCAGAAATGTGGTTTTACAGAAGAATGTTGAGAATACCACGGACAGCCAAGAAGAGTAATGAAATGTTTCTGACAGAGGTCAAAGCAAAAAGAGAGCTAATTTCCAATATTAGGAAGAAACAATCATAATTTTTTTGGCCATGTAATGAGAAGAGAACATCTGGAATATATTGTAACAACAGGAAAAATTGAGACAAAATAACAGACAGCTTAAGAGAATGGCTTGACAGAAGGTCAACAACAGAAATGCTAATTAACTGTCGAGATCGAAAGTTGTGGAGAGACATACGCCAGTAGGCCCGGTACTTGATGATGATGGTGATATATTTTAACCACTTTGTATGATATATCCGATTTCGTTCCGGGATTTTTTTATACCGGGTTTATTTTCCCGCTTTGATCCCTACTCACTTGTCCAAACTTTCACGAGCACTACCAAGAGATGGTGTAGCGGTGTGGGTGTGGGTCGGTCTAGCCGCTGTAAGCAAATGCCATGTGGCACTACGATTTATTATTAATACTTTAATTACTTCGCTATTATTTTGATTTCACCAATGGATATGATTCCTGTAACATAAGCTAAGGTTAAGTATATTAGTTAAAGTACTGACGACTTTTTCTGTGGATCCAGAAAGTACAAAACATAAACTATAAAAATGTTATCTTTACAACTACCATTATGCGGCATAAAAATTAACAGGACAAATCTTAAAAAAGTGCAACGCGTCAAATACTTGGAGACACCGTCACTAAATTACAATCCGTTACGAAATTACTAAAACGTCACTAAATTAATAATCTGTTACTAAATTACTAAAACATCACTAAATTACTAAATCGTCACTAAATTACTAATCCGTTACTAAATTACTAAAACGTCACTAAATTACTAAATCGTCACTAAATTACTAATCCGTCACTAAATTACTAATCCGTTACTAAATTACTAATCCGTTACTAAATTACTTAATTACTAATCCGTCACTAAATTACTAAAACGTCACTAAATTACTAATCTGTTACTAAATTACTAAAACGTCACTAAATTACTAATCCGTCACTAAATTACTAATCCGTTACTGAATTACTAAAACGTCACTAAATTACTAATCCGTTACTGAATTACTAAAACGTCACTAAATTACTAATCCGTTACTAAATTACTAAAACGTAACTAAATTACTAAAACATTACTAAATAATTAAAAACGTCACTAAATTACTAAAACATTACTAAATAATTAAAAACGTCACTAAATTACTAAACATTACTAAATAATTAAAAACGTCACTAAATTACTAAAACATCACTAAATAATTAAAAACGTCACTAAATTACTAAAACATTACTAAATAATTAAAAACGTCACTAAATTACTAAAACATCACTAAATAATTAAAAACGTCACTAAATTACTAAAACATCACTAAATAATTAAAAACGTCACTAAATTACTAAAACATTACTAAATAATTAAAAACGTCACTAAATTACTAAAACATTACTAAATAATTAAAAACGTCACTAAATTACTAAAACATTACTAAATTAAACAGAAACTAAATAGGAGTAATGACACTTATCCTGGGGTAAAGCGAATGAGATGGCAAGACAAGATCACTAACTTCAAACTGTGGGGAAACTACCACACAAATACCAGTGGTCTAAGAGATGCCACAAAGGAGGTTAACTGAGAGTTTTACACGACAAGCCCTTTTATGGAAACCTCGAATAAATGACAACGGGGAAGGCCAAAATACACTAGGAGAAGGAAGGTGGAAGTAGCGATGAAGAAGGTGGGGTAACAATCTTAAGAGAATGGCAGCAAAAAGAACGACTCGGAGAGTATTTGTTGAAGACCTATGTTCCACAGAGAGCTGAAAGTGTTTGTTGAAGACCTATGCTTTTAACAGAGAGCTGAAAGTGTTTGTTGAAGACCTATGTTCCACAGAGAGCTGAAAGTGTTTGTTGAAGACCTATGCTTTTAACAGAGAGCTGAAAGTGTTTGTTGAAGACCTATGCTTAACAGGGAGCTGAAAGTGTTTGTTGAAGACCTATGCTTAACAGGGAGCTGAAAGTGTTTGTTGAAGACCTATGCTCCACAGGGAGCTGAAAGTGTTTGTTGAAGACCTATGCTACACAGGGAGCTGAAAGTGTTTGTTGAAGACCTATGCTTAACAGGGAGCTGAAAGTGTTTGTTGAAGACCTATGCTACACAGGGAGCTGAAAGTGTTTGTTGAAGACCTATGCTCCACAGGGAGCTGAAAGTGTTTGTTGAAGACCTATGCTACACAGGGAGCTGAAAGTGTTTGTTGAAGACTTATGCTCTACAGGGAGCTGAAAATGTTTGTTGAAGACCTATGCTCCACAGGGAGCTGAAAGTGTTTGTTGGAGACCTATGCTCCACACGGAGATGAAAGTGTTTGTTGAAGACCTATGCTCCACGCAAAGCTGAAAGTGTTTGTTGAAGACCTATGCTCAACAGGGAGCTGAAAGTGTTTGTTGAAGACCTATGCTCCACAGGAAGCCGAAAGGTAAATGAGGAATTCACTCTCATATTTCATATAACAGACTGAAACTGCAGCTGGAAGCTGTCACCTTAATGCCAGTCATCAAAGTGAGGCAACGTTCGCGACGTAAAGGTTAGGGCGCTGGGTTAGCGAGAAAATAGTTCTGAGTTCAAACCTAGCCTGACCTCTCTAGTCAGCTCACCTGAAAAAAAAATGTGTACCGCTCTCGTTGGGTTAGAGAAGACATAAACAGTAAGAGACATAGAAATGTCTACTCCCCTTCTACCCGTCCCCAAATGCTTGAAAGATACCGCCACTGATAGCTATCTTTTTAGATAGCTGAGTTGGTCATGTGCTCTAGTGTTTGGTTTATCGTGGCAGTGCGCTGTGTCGAGGAGTAGAGGTTCGATCCTGCTTCAGACAATCTATTGTTATTTGTTTTTGTTTTTTTTTCTGTTATTGATTGTTTGTGAAAACAAAGCAATGACTACGGAAGCAAAAAGGGCAATATACAAATCAATTTTTCTACCAACGCTGTGCTATCAGGGCGAGAATTGGACGCTAGACTCTAGAACAATAAGAAAGATAACGACCACCGAAATGAAATGTGTCGGAAGAATGACAGGAAACAGCTTAAGGGACAGAGTAAGAAGCACTGACCTGAGGAAGGAACTCGAAATTGAACCAGCCATCGAACACATAAAGAAACAACAGATAAATTGGTTTGGCCACATAACAAGGCAAAAAGAACTAACAATGACTCAAAGAGCCATAAAACAAACACTACGAAAACGCCAGATTAAGAGGAAGACCGAGAAAGAGATGGATAAAAGGAATACTAGAGTCACTAGGAGGGATAACATCAGAAGAGGCCAACAGAAGAGCAAAGAATCGCAGATTGTTTCTCCCCTTGACGCCAACAGCAATAGAGGAAGGATAGAAGAAAAAGATTGTTTGTGATTTTTTTCCGAGTGTTGTAAACATACTTCTTTACCTGTTCTGATTGGCAGTCAGGGATTGTATGTTCAAGTTTAATATTTCACAGTACTACGACAAGGGAACTATAACAGAGATGTGGTTAGTAGCAACTGATTTCTGGGTAATGTGTAAGATAGAAATTGGGCGTTGAATCAATTGTCGACTATATACAAAGATAACACATGAAATGGTTTGCTCGTCTGGAAAGAGTGTCGAGATATTCTAAGCCATACACAACATGTGATATTAGAAAAGGAGATGGACGAATAGGCCGTGGTAGAACCAGTCAGGCTTAACATATGGATGTGAATCATGGACAATAGGAAAACAGACAAGAAAAGCACTGGAATCTGTATAAATGTGGTTTTACAAAAGAATGTTGAGAATACCATGGACAGCTAAGAAGAGTAATGAAAACGTTCTGAAAGAGGCCAAAGCAAAAAGAGAGCTCATTTCCAATATTAGGAAGAAACAATCATCATTTTTTTTAGCCATGTAATGAGAAGGGAACAACTGGAATATATTGTAAAAACTGAAAAAATTGAGGGACGAAGAGAAAGAGGGAAGCAAAGAGAAAAAATACCAGACAGCTTAAGAGAATGGCTTAGCAGAAGGTCAACAACAGAAATGATAAATAACTGTCGAGATCAAAAGTTGTGGAGAGACATGATCACCTACGCCAGAAGGCCCGGTACTTGATGATGATGATGAGACCCAGAGTAAGATGGACTGACAACATGCGTGAAACGTTACATGTTGGCAATTGTTGAAGGACAAGAGCTAGAACTTGAATCTCCACACACACCCGAAGTTGTATCAGAGGAAGAGAAAGAGAGAGAGAGAGAGAGAGAGAGAGAGAGAGAGAGAGAGACTCACAAATCATAGCTCTAAGACTGGTTCCATATATAAACCCCCTTCCACAGTGTGGAACCTCTTGGTAATCGTGTAGCTTGCCCAATCCAGGTCGACGCTATTTTAACTGCCATTAGATATTTCCAGAAACTTAATGTTCTAATGTTGCCTTCTTTTGCTTACAAAGGATTTTATATTTGACAGTTAATTATTAATGATACGTTTAAAAAGATCTTCATAAGGGAGATTAAACATGACGTTCCCAGGTTAGAATCAGTCACACAAGAATCTGCCGACAATGTTTGGACTAACAAGACAATTTGGTAATTACGTGTGAACCTCGTTAGTCATATGTGACATATATCCCTGATTGTTTATATTGTATTTTTGAGGTTCTTGCTAAATGTTTGCAGATTTGATGTACTCCTGACGAATCACTTTATGGTTGTTGATGTCTTAAAAATACTTCTGTTTTTTTATTTTTTATTTTCTGTAACCAACATTGACATCTGTTGTAATCATCACCTTATCTATAGCCATTGCAGAGCTACTGAGTTTAGTGCTTTGTGCACATCGTGAGCTGTGTTTCTCATCCGGATCGTGTTTCGATATTCCGATTGCTTAAGATGAATGATGATGTATGACAAAGGGCAGTTCAGCTGCGTTCACTTTCGGTGCCGCTTGGCCTTATGTCTTTTGGAGCGTACTGTTATAATGGGGACTGCAGCTGCCTTTCTCTGTTTGAAACCTTCAATGAGATGAGTTTTAATTCGGATAATTCCACTGGCTCGGGCGGTTGAGCAATTTGGGATTTTAATTCGTTTGATACCGGAGCCCTTGACAAACCACAACCATCTATATCCATTCTGCTGTTTGCCTTTATCGTCATTTAAAGTGTTAACTTTAATGCAGGCTGACGCTACAAAACAACCACAGTATTCCAATTTAGCGCTCAATAAGAGTTCTTTCAATTGAATCTCGGGGGGGGGGGGGGGAAAGCAGAAAATAATGAAACTCTGCTCAACCTTCTCCAGTTAATACAATGTATCATCTGGGGTATGTACAGAAAAATAGGAGAACCGATAATCTATAGATTCTACAGCATATCAAGCACTGAATGGAAGGGATGGAAGAGTACACAGGCAGCTGGATCGATATCAGAAACATGAGAAGAAAAATAAATACGATACCCTGTGCCCACATCCAATATCTGTACATACGTTCCCACTACCCTTAGAGTAGAGCAAATAATGTTTGTACGTTATCCACTATATGCCGTGCAGTTCATCATAGTCGTCGTCATCATCATACACTTCTACTTATTTGTATTATTTCATTCTTAATTTATATATATATATATATATAACATTGGGTATAAGGGGGACTGGTTGGTCTCGCGGCCTCGAGACAGAGAGGTTGTGGGTTCAATCCCAGCTACACCGGTTGGAATTTTTATTTATAATTTCTCTCTGCGGCAACCACCCCTGGTCTCAGCAGCGAGGCCCGGCTTGAAACGTCAATTACTCATCGACGTAAAAAAATATGAGTACCTCCGAAGACGGAGTTATCTGCTTGTGCGGTGAGGGATCCCTGTGCACACGGCTGCCAGAAAAAAATGGATTAACACGCAAAATTCAGTTCCTAGTCTCTAGGGACTTCGTCAGAGGTCAAAGCTGGCGAATGCAAAAAAAAAAAAAAAAAAAAAAAAAATTCTTAATCTGCCTTTCAGAGTCATGGGGACATATGTCTGTACTGTTCTTTTCTGTCTAATCCATAAACTCTTGTATATACACAACATCAACTCCCACCCCAGAGCAGATCAATTATTGTCTGCACAAACATTCGAATCAACTTTAGAGCTGATAAACTAATGTCTGGGAAAATATTCCTACCATCCTTACAGTTGACCAAATAATGTCTGTACAAACATTTCCATCATCCAAAAAATTGACATACTTATGTGTGTACAAACATTGTTCCCATCCAAAGAGTTGACCAACTATTGTCTGCACAAACATTTAAATCAACTTTAGAGCTGATAAAATAACGTCTGTAAAAATGTTCCCACCATCCTTAGAGTTTACTAACGCTCTGTACAAATATTTCCACCATCCTTAGAATTCAATAATTAATGTCGTACACACTTTCTAATCATCAAAAAATTGACAAACTTATATTTGAACAAACTTTAACATTTTCCCATGAGTTGACAAACTTATATTTGAACAAACTTTAACATTTTCCCAAGAATTGAAAAACTTATATTTGAACAAACTTTAACATTTTCCCAAGAATTGACAAACTTATATTTGAACAAACTTTAACATTTTCCCGAGAATTGACAAACTTATATTTGAACAAACTTTAACGTTTTCCCATGAGTTGACAAACTTTTATTTGAACAAACTTTAACATTTTCCCAAGATTGACAAACTTATATTTGAACAAACTTTAACATTTTCTCAAGAATTGACAAACTTATATTTGAACAAACTTTAACATTTTCCCAAGAATTGACAAACTTATATTTGAACAAACTTTAACATTTTCCCAAGAATTGACAAACTTATGTCTGCAGAAATATTCACCCATCGTTAGTGTTGATTAACTAATGTCTGTACAAACTTTGACCAACTAATGTCTGTACAAACATTGATCAACTAATGTCTGTACAAACTTTGACCAAGTAATGTCTGTACAAACTTTGATCAACTAATGTCTGTACAAACTTTGATCAACTAATGTCTGTACAAACTTTGATCAACTACTGTCTGTACAAACGTTGACCAACTAATGTCTGTACAAACTTTGATCAACTAATGTCTGTACAAACTTTGACCAACTAATGTCTGTACAAACTTTGATCAACTAATGTCTGCACAAACTTTGATCAACTAATATCTGTACAAACTTTCCCATCATCCCTAGAATTAGCCAACTAATGTCTGTACAAATTTTGATCAACTAATGTCTGCACAAACTTTCCCATCATCCCTAGAGTTAACCAACTAATGTCTGTACAAACTTGACCAACTAATGTCTGTATATACTTTGACCAACTAATGTCTGTACAAACTTTCCCATCATCCCTAGAGTTGACCAACTAATGTCTGTACAAACTTTGACCAACTAATGTCTGTACAAACCTTCCCATCTTCCCTAGAGTTGACCAACTAATGTCTGTACAAACTTTGACCAACTAATGTCTGTACAAACTTTGACCAACTAATGTCTGTACAAACTTTGACCAACTAATGTCTGTACAAACTTTGACCAACTAATGTCTGTACAAACTTTGACCAACTAATGTATGTACAAACTTTGACCAACTAATGTCTGTACAAACTTTGACCAACTAATGTCTGTACAAACTTTGACCAACTAATGTCTGTACAAACTTGCCCATCATCCCTAGAGTTGACCAACTAATGTTGGAAAAATTTGCTTGCATGCCGAGACATCCAATGAAGGACCGATTCCAAAATCTTGCATTGGGACGACTTAAGAGAAGCAGTTTTATCCACCAAGCCAAGCGTATTAGTAGACAAACACCAGACATGCCAAGAGCTGTTAACCCCTACTGCCCATACCAGAACAGACTCCCTGGACAGAGGAATCTGGATTATCAGTTCAAATACGGACAGAAGTGAAAGGAATAGTTGATAAAGAGGAACAGAATAGTCTACAGCGAAAAACAATAACTCTCAGTTTCCTGGATGAAGAATACCCACAAGACCTATGGATTCGTGTGTATACAGATGGATCAGCACAGAATGCAGTAAAAAATGGGGAGCAGGTGCATATATAGAATACCCAAATAACACTAGGGATATGAATAAAATAGCAACAGGGAAATATTGTCACAATTATGATGCAGAAATACAAGCAATAAAGTTAGCAATAGAAAAACTGCTGAACATTAATCTTAGCCCGCAGCCTGTAGTGTTTTTGACAGATGCAAGATCAGTACTCCAGGCACTACAATCCAGAAAATTACCACATCTGCAGACCTTATTGACTGAACTCTGCAAGCACCACAGGGTTGCCCTGCAGTGGATCCCATCTCACTGTGGAATACCAGGAAATGAGAAAGCAGATCAGTTGGCAAAGGAAGGTTCAACAGGCACACAACTAGATACACCTGTTACATACCATCATAAGAAACAGATAATCAAATCAATCAGAGGACCACAAGCCCCAAATCAGGATGCCTTTTATAATATGAATAGATATGAACAAGTTATCATTATACGTCTCAGAACAGGACACAATCGACTCCATAGTCACATGTATACAAAATTCAAGATCGGCACCTCAACTACTTGTACATGTGGACAGGCGCCCCAGACTGCTGAACACATACTTCAAGACTGCACTGAATATAGTAGACTGAGGAAAATCCATTGGCCCATAGATACAACACTACAGACAAAACTATATGGGCCACTGCAAGAATTACAAAAGACAGTAACATTTATACAGGAAACGACATTGCAGATATAGACAATGCTTCAGGCGAACGAAAGATAGATAGATAGATAGATAGATAGATAGATAGATAGATAGATAGATAGATAGATAGATAGATAGATAGATAGATAGATAGATAGATAGATAGATAGATAGATAGATAGATAGATAGATAGATAGATAGATAGATAGATAGATAGATAGATAGATAGATAGATAGATAGATAGATAGATAGATAGATAGATAGATAGATAGACCAACTAATGTCTGTACAAACTTTGACCAACTAATGTCTGTACAAACTTTGACCAACTAATGTCTGTACAAACTTTGACCAACTAATGTCTGTACAAACTTTGAACAACTAATGTCTGTACAAACTTTGACCAACTAATGTCTGTACAAACTTTGACCAACTAATGTCTGTACAAACTTTGACCAACTAATGTCTGTACAAACTTTGACCAACTAATGTCTGTACATACTTTGACCAACTAATGTCTGTACAAACTTTGACCAACTAATGTCTGTACAAACTTTGACCAACTAATGTCTGTACAAACTTTGACCAACTAATGTCTGTACAAACTTTGACCAACTAATGTCTGTACAAACTTTGACCAACTAATGTCTGCACATACTTTGACCAACTAATGTCTGTACAAACTTTGACCAACTAATGTCTGTACAAACTTTGACCAACTAATGTCTGTACAAACTTTGACCAACTAATGTCTGTACAAACTTTGACCAACTAATGTCTGTACAAACTTTGACCAACTAATGTCTGTACAAACTTTGACCAACTAATGTCTGTACAAACTTTGACCAACTAATGTCTGTACAAACTTTGACCAACTAATGTCTGTACAAACTTTGACCAACTAATGTCTGTACAAACTTGCCCATCATCCCTAGAGTTGACCAACTAATGTCTGTACAAACTTTGACCAACTAATGTCTGTACAAACTTTGACCAACTAATGTCTGTACAAACTTTGACCAACTAATGTCTGTACAAACTTTGACCAACTAATGTCTGTACAAACTTTGACCAACTAATGTCTGTACAAACTTTGACCAACTAATGTCTGTACAAACTTTGACCAACTAATGTCTGTACATACTTTGACCAACTAATGTCTGTACAAACTTTGACCAACTAATGTCTGTACAAACTTTGACCAACTAATGTCTGTACAAACTTTGACCAACTAATGTCTGTACAAACTTTGACCAACTAATGTCTGTACAAGCTTTGACCAACTAATGTCTGTACAAACTTTGACCAACTAATGTCTGTACAAACTTTGACCAACTAATGTCTGTACAAACTTTGACCAACTAATGTCTGTACAAACTTTGACCAACTAATGTCTGTACAAACTTTGACCAACTAATGTCTGTACAAACTTTGACCAACTAATGTCTGTACAAACTTTGACCAACTAATGTCTGTACAAACTTTGACCAACTAATGTCTGTACAAACTTGACCAACTAATGTCTGTACAAACTTTGACCAACTAATGTCTGTACAAACTTTGACCAACTAATGTCTGTATAAACTTTGACCAACTAATGTCTGTATAAACTTTGACCAACTAATGTGTGTACAAACCTTCCCATCTTCCCTAGAGTTGACCAACTAATGTCTGTACAAACTTTGACCAACTAATGTCTGTACAAACTTTGACCAACTAATGTCTGTACAAACTTTGACCAACTAATGTCTGTACAAACTTTGACCAACTAATGTCTGTACAAACTTTGACCAACTAATGTCTGTACAAACTTTGACCAACTAATGTCTGTACAAACTTTGACCAACTAATGTCTGTACAAACTTTGACCAACTAATGTCTGTACAAACTTTGACCAACTAATGTCTGTACAAACTTTGATCAACTAATGTCTGCACAAACTTTGACCAACTAATGTCTGTACAAACTTTGACCAACTAATGTCTGTACAAACTTTGATCAACTAATGTCTGCACATACTTTGACCAACTAATGTCTGTACAAACTTTGACCAACTAATGTCTGTACAAACTTTGACCAACTTTTGTCACCTGTTCGTCATCCTCAGAGCTAAACCTCAAGAGACTCAACTTCTCTGACAGCCCCCCAGCTGTCCCTCCCCGCGACTTCAGTATCGATGATGAATGCGACCTCCCACCTCCAATCCCTGAGAGGAAATGTTCCCTTGATTCATCAGTTTCCTGGATGAAGAATACCCACAAGACCTATGGATTCGTGTGTATACAGATGGATCAGCACAGAATGCAGTAAAAAATGGGGGAGCAGGTGCATATATAGAATACCCAAATAACACTAGGGATATGAATAAAATAGCAACAGGGAAATATTGTCACAATTATGATGCAGAAATACAAGCAATAAAGTTAGCAATAGAAAAACTGCTGAACATTAATCTTAGCCCGCAGCCTGTAGTGTTTTTGACAGATGCAAGATCAGTACTCCAGGCACTACAATCCAGAAAATTACCACATCTGCAGACCTTATTGACTGAACTCTGCAAGCACCACAGGGTTGCCCTGCAGTGGATCCCATCTCACTGTGGAATACCAGGAAATGAGAAAGCAGATCAGTTGGCAAAGGAAGGTTCAACAGGCACACAACTAGATACACCTGTTACATACCATCATAAGAAACAGATAATCAAATCAATCAGAGGACCACAAGCCCCAAATCAGGATGCCTTTTATAATATGAATAGATATGAACAAGTTATCATTATACGTCTCAGAACAGGACACAATCGACTCCATAGTCACATGTATACAAAATTCAAGATCGGCACCTCAACTACTTGTACATGTGGACAGGCGCCCCAGACTGCTGAACACATACTTCAAGACTGCACTGAATATAGTAGACTGAGGAAAATCCATTGGCCCATAGATACAACACTACAGACAAAACTATATGGGCCACTGCAAGAATTACAAAAGACAGTAACATTTATACAGGAAACGACATTGCAGATATAGACAATGCTTCAGGCGAACGAAAGATAGATAGATAGATAGATAGATAGATAGATAGATAGATAGATAGATAGATAGATAGATAGATAGATAGATAGATAGATAGATAGATAGATAGATAGATAGATAGATAGATAGATAGATAGATATAGATAGATAGATAGATAGATAGATAGATAGACCAACTAATGTCTGTACAAACTTTGACCAACTAATGTCTGTACAAACTTTGACCAACTAATGTCTGTACAAACTTTGACCAACTAATGTCTGTACAAACTTTGAACAACTAATGTCTGTACAAACTTTGACCAACTAATGTCTGTACAAACTTTGACCAACTAATGTCTGTACAAACTTTGACCAACTAATGTCTGTACAAACTTTGACCAACTAATGTCTGTACATACTTTGACCAACTAATGTCTGTACAAACTTTGACCAACTAATGTCTGTACAAACTTTGACCAACTAATGTCTGTACAAACTTTGACCAACTAATGTCTGTACAAACTTTGACCAACTAATGTCTGTACAAACTTTGACCAACTAATGTCTGCACATACTTTGACCACCACTAATGTCTGTACAAACTTTGACCAACTAATGTCTGTACAAACTTTGACCAACTAATGTCTGTACAAACTTTGACCAACTAATGTCTGTACAAACTTTGACCAACTAATGTCTGTACAAACTTTGACCAACTAATGTCTGTACAAACTTTGACCAACTAATGTCTGTACAAACTTTGACCAACTAATGTCTGTACAAACTTTGACCAACTAATGTCTGTACAAACTTTGACCAACTAATGTCTGTACAAACTTGCCCATCATCCCTAGAGTTGACCAACTAATGTCTGTACAAACTTTGACCAACTAATGTCTGTACAAACTTTGACCAACTAATGTCTGTACAAACTTTGACCAACTAATGTCTGTACAAACTTTGACCAACTAATGTCTGTACAAACTTTGACCAACTAATGTCTGTACAAACTTTGACCAACTAATGTCTGTACAAACTTTGACCAACTAATGTCTGTACATACTTTGACCAACTAATGTCTGTACAAACTTTGACCAACTAATGTCTGTACAAACTTTGACCAACTAATGTCTGTACAAACTTTGACCAACTAATGTCTGTACAAACTTTGACCAACTAATGTCTGTACAAGCTTTGACCAACTAATGTCTGTACAAACTTTGACCAACTAATGTCTGTACAAACTTTGACCAACTAATGTCTGTACAAACTTTGACCAACTAATGTCTGTACAAACTTTGACCAACTAATGTCTGTACAAACTTTGACCAACTAATGTCTGTACAAACTTTGACCAACTAATGTCTGTACAAACTTTGACCAACTAATGTCTGTACAAACTTTGACCAACTAATGTCTGTACAAACTTGACCAACTAATGTCTGTACAAACTTTGACCAACTAATGTCTGTACAAACTTTGACCAACTAATGTCTGTATAAACTTTGACCAACTAATGTCTGTATAAACTTTGACCAACTAATGTGTGTACAAACCTTCCATCTTCCCTAGAGTTGACCAACTAATGTCTGTACAAACTTTGACCAACTAATGTCTGTACAAACTTTGACCAACTAATGTCTGTACAAACTTTGACCAACTAATGTCTGTACAAACTTTGACCAACTAATGTCTGTACAAACTTTGACCAACTAATGTCTGTACAAACTTTGACCAACTAATGTCTGTACAAACTTTGACCAACTAATGTCTGTACAAACTTTGACCAACTAATGTCTGTACAAACTTTGACCAACTAATGTCTGTACAAACTTTGATCAACTAATGTCTGCACAAACTTTGACCAACTAATGTCTGTACAAACTTTGACCAACTAATGTCTGTACAAACTTTGATCAACTAATGTCTGCACATACTTTGACCAACTAATGTCTGTACAAACTTTGACCAACTAATGTCTGTACAAACTTTGACCAACTTTTGTCACCTGTTCGTCATCCTCAGAGCTAAACCTCAAGAGACTCAACTTCTCTGACAGCCCCCCAGCTGTCCCTCCCCGCGACTTCAGTATCGATGATGAATGCGACCTCCCACCTCCAATCCCTGAGAGGAAATGTTCCCTTGATTCAACAGTCAGCGAAGGTAAGTCTTGCAGACAGACAATTAAGCAAGGTACAGGCAGACAGGCAATCAGAAGTCTCGAAGACAGACAATCAGAAGTCTCGCAGACAGACAATCAGAAGTCTCGCAGACAGACAATCAGAAGTCTCGCAGACAGACATCAAGCAAAGGTACAGGCAGACAGGCAATCAGAAGTCTCGAAGACAGACAATCAGAAGTCTCGCAGACAGACAATCAAGCAAAGGAACAGACAGACAGACAATCAGTAGTCTCGCAGACAGACAATCAGAAGTCTCGCAGACAGACAATCAGAAGTCTCGCAGACAGACAATCAAGCAAAGGAACAGACAGACAGACAATCAGAAGTCTCGCAGACAGACAATCAGAAGTCTCGCAGACAGACAATCAAGCAAAGGAACAGACAGACAGACAATCAGAAGTCTCGCAGAAAGACAATCAGAAGTCTCACAAACAGATAATCAAGCAAAGGAACAGACATACACTCAGACATACAAATAAATATGTATACAAGCAGTTGTTGCTATTATTGATCTTCCACCTATTAGAGTAGGACCACGCAGTCATTGTCTTTTGTTAAAATAGAACCAATATGTCACTGTCTTCTTTTAGAGTGGGACCACGTTGTCGTCGTTTTCTGTTAGAGTGGGACCACGCTGTTGTCGTTTTCTGTTATAGTTGGGCCACGTTGTCGTCGTTTCCTGTTCTGTTAAAGTGGGACCACTTTGTCGTTTTCTGTTAGAGTGGGACCACACTGTCATTCTGTTAGAGTGGGACGACACTGTCGTTCTGTTAGAGTGGGACTACACTGTCGTTCTGTTAGAGTGGGACCACGCTTTCATTCTGTTTGAGTGGGACTACACTGTCGTTCTGTTAGAGTGGGACTACACTGTCGTTCTGTTAGAGTGGGACCACGCTTTCATTCTGTTTGAGTGGGACCACGCTGTCGTCGTTTTCTGTTATAGTTGGGCCACGTTGTCGTCGTTTCCTGTTCTGTTAAAGTGGGACCACTTTGTCGTTTTCTGTTAGAGTGGGACCACACTGTCATTCTGTTAGAGTGGGACGACACTGTCGTTCTGTTAGAGTGGGACCACACTGTCGTTCTGTTAGAGTGGGACGACGCTGTCGTTCTGTTAGAGTGGGACCACACTGTCGTTCTGTTAGAGTGGGACTATGCTGTCGTTCTGTTAGAGTGGGACCACACTGTCGTTCTGTTAGAGTAGGACGACGCTTTCGTTCTGTTAGAGTAGGACCACACTGTCGTTCTGTTAGAGTGGGACGACGCTGTCGTTCTGTTGGAGTGGGACTACACTGTCGTTCTGTTAGAGTGGGACGACACTGTCGTTCTGTTAGAGTGGGACCACACTGTCGTTCTGTTAGAGTGGGACGACGCTGTCGTTCTGTTAGAGTGGGACGACGCTGTCGTTCTGTTAGAGTGGGACCACACTGTCGTTCTGTTAGAGTGGGACGACACTGTCGTTCTGTTAGAGTGGGACGACGCTGTCGTTCTGTTAGAGTGGGACCACACTGTCGTTCTGTTAGAGTGGGACCACACTGTCGTTCTGTTAGAGTGGGACGACACTGTCGTTCTGTTAGAGTGGGACGACGCTGTCGTTCTGTTAGAGTGGGACCACACTGTCGTTCTGTTAGAGTAGGACGACGCTTTCGTTCTGTTAGAGTGGGACCACGCTGTCATTTTGTTAGAGTGGGACCACGCTGTCATTTTGTTAGAGTGGGACCACGCTGTCATCGGTTCCTGTTAGAGTGCAACCACGCTAACTGTCACCATCTTATAAAAATGTTATAGTGAGGCCTCGCTAACTGTCACCATCTTATAAAAATGTTACAGTGAGGCCTCGCTAACTGTCATCATCTTATAAAAATGTTACAGTGAGGCCTCGCTAACTGTCATCATCTTATAAAAATGTTACAGTGAGGCCTCGCTAACTGTCATCATCTTATAAAAATGTTACAGTGAGGCCTCGCTAACTGTCATCATCTTATAAAAATGTTACAGTGAGGCCTCGCTAACTGTCACCATCTTATAAAAATGTTACAGTGAGGCCTCGCTAACTGTCACCATCTTATAAAAATGTTACAGTGAGGCCACGCTAACTGTCATCATCTTATAAAAATGTTACAGTGAGGCCTCGCTAACTGTCATCATCTTATAAAAATGTTACAGTGAGGCCTCGCTAACTGTCACCATCTTATAAAAATGTTACAGTGAGGCCTCGCTAACTGTCACCATCTTATAAAAATGTTACAGTGAGGCCTCGCTAACTGTCATCATCTTATAAAAATGTTACAGTGAGGCCTCGCTAACTGTCACCATCTTATAAAAATGTTACAGTGAGGCCTCGCTAACTGTCACCATCTTATAAAAATGTTACAGTGAGGCCTCGCTAACTGTCATCATCTTATAAAAATGTTACAGTGAGGCCTCGCTAACTGTCACCATCTTATAAAAATGTTACAGTGAGGCCTCGCTAACTGTCATCATCTTATAAAAATGTTACAGTGAGGCCTCGCTAACTGTCACCATCTTATAAAAATGTTACAGTGAGGCCTCGCTAACTGTCACCATCTTATAAAAATGTTACAGTGAGGCCTCGCTAACTGTCACCATCTTATAAAAATGTTACAGTGAGGCCTCGCTAACTGTCACCATCTTATAAAAATGTTACAGTGAGGCCTCGCTAACTGTCACCATCTTATAAAAATGTTACAGTGAGGCCTCGCTAACTGTCATCATCTTATAAAAATGTTACAGTGAGGCCTCGCTAACTGTCATCATCTTTTAAAATGTTACAGTGAGGCCTCGCTAACTGTCACCATCTTATAAAAATGTTACAGTGAGGCCTCGCTAACTGTCACCATCTTATAAAAATGTTACAGTGAGGCCTCGCTAACTGTCACCATCTTATAAAAATGTTACAGTGAGGCCACGCTAACTGTCACCATCTTATAAAAATGTTACAGTGAGGCCTCGCTAACTGTCATCATCTTATAAAAATGTTACAGTGAGGCCTCGCTAACTGTCATCATCTTATAAAAATGTTACAGTGAGGCCTCGCTAACTGTCATCATCTTATAAAAATGTTACAGTGAGGCCTCGCTAACTGTCACCATCTTATAAAAATGTTACAGTGAGGCCACGCTAACTGTCACCATCTTATAAAAATGTTACAGTGAGGCCTCGCTAACTGTCACCATCTTATACAAATGTTACAGTGAGGCCACGCTAACTGTCACCATCTTATAAAAATGTTACAGTGAGGCCTCCCTAACTGTCATCATCTTATAAAAATGTTACAGTGAGGCCTCGCTAACTGTCATCATCTTATAAAATGTTACAGTGAGGCCTCGCTAACTGTCATCATCTTATAAAAATGTTACAGTGAGGCCTCGCTAACTGTCATCATCTTATAAAATGTTACAGTGAGGCCTCGCTAACTGTCATCATCTTATAAAAATGTTACAGTGAGGCCTCGCTAACTGTCATCATCTTATAAAAATGTTACAGTGAGGCCTCGCTAACTGTCACCATCTTATAAAAATGTTACAGTGAGGCCTCGCTAACTGTCACCATCTTATAAAAATGTTACAGTGAGGCCTCGCTAACTGTCATCATCTTATAAAAATGTTACAGTGAGGCCTCGCTAACTGTCACCATCTTATAAAAATGTTACAGTGAGGCCACGCTAACTGTCATCATCTTATAAAAATGTTACAGTGAGGCCTCGCTAACTGTCATCATCTTATAAAAATGTTACAGTGAGGCCACGCTAGCGCCGTCTTAAGTTAGAGTAGGATGTAGGGTGTTTATAAAGTCTCACTACACTTGGTATCTAGGTCAATTTGAAAAAAAAATGTTTATGACGTCATCACAATATGTGCTCCCACTGTCAATGAAATTTGTTGAATAAGTTTATTGCTACTGGAAATGTGGAAGATGCTCCACGATCTGGTAGGCCTGCTGTGAATGATGAAATATGTTTAGATATCCAAGACAGAATCCTTAAAAGTCCAGACAAGTCATTAAGAAAACTGTCGCAACAAGTGAACTTACCATTGAGCACATATTGTGATGACGTCATAAACATTTTTTTCAAATTGACCTAGATACCAAGTGTAGTGAGACTTTATAAACACCCTATAGAATGTGGCCAACGCAAGCCTTGAAGTATCAATGAGGGCATGTGTGTGCTGAGTGCTGATCTTTTAAGGAGGTTTGAGTCTCAGTTAAAGAAGAATGGTGACAAACCCAGCCCACCCCACCCCCAAACAGGCCTCAATAAGTTGATGCTTACTTAACAAGGGAAGGAGATTTGACTGGATGCAACGATGCAGGCTCTGATGAGGAAACAGGGGAGGGGTAAAGCACAAACAAACCACTGATTCGATGGGAAACATTCACAAGATTGGATGATAACGTGGGGGAAGTGGTTCGGCAATCACAGAAGGACTAAATGGAAACACTCAAGTGGTTTGGTAACCACAGAAGGACTAAATGGAAACACTCAAGTGATTGAACTCTTTCCGGGCAAGAGTTTTTTTTTTTTTGCTTATAAGGTTGAACAAAACGAATGTTCAGTTTCTGAAAAAATGTCATCACAAACATTTTTGTTAATGTCATCACATACCTTTTTGTTCATGTCAGCACATACCTTTTTGTTCATGTCAGCACATACCTTTTTGTTCATGTCAGCACATACCTTTTTGTTAAATGTCAGCACATACCTTTTTGTTAAATGTCAGCACATAACTTTTTGTTAAATGTCAGCACATAACTTTTTGTTAAATGTCAGCACATACCTTTTTGTTAAATGTTATCACACACGGTTTTGTTAAATGTCAGCACATACCTTTTTGTTAAATGTCAGCACGTAACTTTTTGTTAAATGTTATCACATTACTTTTTTGTTAAATGTCAGCACATACCTTTTTGTTAAATGTCAGCACATACCTTTTTTATCAGCACATACATTTTTGTTAAATGTTATCACATACCTTTTTGTTCATGTCAGCACATACCTTTTCGTTAAATGTCAGTACATACCCTTTTGTTAAATGTCAGCACAAACCTTTTTGTTAAATGTCAGCACATACATTTTTGTTAATGTCAGCACAAACCTTTTTGTTCATGTCAGCACATACCTTTTTGTTAATGTCAGCACTTACCTTTTTGTTCATGTCAGCACATACCTTTTTGTTAATATAGCACAAACCTTTTTGTTAATGTCAGCACAAACCTTTTTGTTAAATGTCAGCACATACCTTTTTGTTCATGTCATCACATACCTTTTTGTTAAATGTCAGCACATACCTTTTTGTTAAATGTCAGCACATACCTTTTTGTTCATGTAAGCACATACCTTTTTGTTAATATCAGCACACAACTTTTTGTTCATGTCAGCACATACCTTTTTGTTAATGTCAGCACTTACCTTTTTGTTCATGTCAGCACATACCTTTTAGTTAATGTCAGCACAAACCTTTTTGTTAATGTCAGCACAAACCTTTTTGTTAAATGTCAGCACATACCTTTTTGTTCATGTCATCACATACTTTTTTGTTAAATGTCAGCACATACCTTTTTGTTAAATGTCAGCACACACCTTTTTGTTAAATATCAGCACACACATTTTTGTCAAATGTCAGTACATACCTTTTTGTTAAATCTCAGCACACACCTTTTTGTTAAATGTCAGTACATACCTTTTTTTTAAATATCAGCACACACCTTTTTGTTAAATGTCAGTATATACCTTTTTTTAAAATGTCAGCACACACCTTTTTGTTAAATGTCAGCACATACTTTTTTGTTAAATGTCAGTACACACCTTTTTGTTAAATTTCAGCACACACCTTTTTAGTTAAATGTCAGCACATACTTTTTTGTTAAATGTCAGCACACACCTTTTTTAAAATGTCAGTACATACCTTTTTGTTAAATGTCAGCACACACCATTTTTGTTAAATGTCAGCACATACCTTTTTGTTAAATGTCAGCACAGACCTTTATTGTTAAATATCAGAACATACTTTTTTGTTAAATGTCAGCACACACCTTTTTGTTAAATGTCAGCACATACTTTTTTGTTAAATGTCAGCACACACTTTTTTGCTAAATGTCAGCACACACCTTTTTGTTATGTTACAATTTCACACTATAATGTTGATAAATATGATACATGTTTTATATCACTGGAAAGAAAAAGGAACACATAAATAAGTTGTTCTTATTTTATTATTTAAAGAAATAAATATGTTATTAGAAAAATAAGTACATAACTTTCAATTCAAAACATTATAACAGTAACTCACCTGTTTTCCCATTAGAAGTGTTACCGCCCATTTCTCGTGAAATTATTTACAGACGTATCCAAAATGCTTCAAAGTACAGTTTGTGTGACGCATTGATGTCCGTAAAAACTGATTTTATGTATATTTTTGTCAATGACGACAGACAAAAAGAAATGCAAATTGATCAATATCGAATGTACAGAGGAACGTAGGTATCGACAGGAAGTAACTAATGAGACTTATTCTAGGTGGAATTAATGTGGAGGGGATCTGAGCACCTATGGACATGTTCGGAGTGCAATGATGAAGACCCGCAAATAACTCAATAACCTATAATAGGTTTAGCAGTAATGTTTTGATTACTGTAAAGTTCAAATGGCTGTTTTACGAAACAAAAATCCAACAGTACCTATATAGATAGACCAGATATATCGGATAATGGTCCGATTCGGGTTTTGTTAGTGATCCGATAAATCGGATAATGGTCTGGAATTAGTTAAATAACCAAAATTAGCTATGAACCTACTCTCAGGAGCCCACACAAATTGAACCTTATAACTGTATACAATCTTCTGTAGCATTTTTCATCTCAAGTGTTGATATTACCCTGTCAACGTCCAGATATTACAACTGCCATTTGTACAATACATTATATTTCATCTTCAGAGTTTCAAGGAAGGTTTGTCTTCCATCCTTTGTCGCTGGTGCCACTTCCTGAAAGGTTCTCAAGCTGCAAGAAGCTGTACCCAAGCCACACGCAAACGGGTAATATATGACGACGTCTACATACAGTCTGTATGTATTAAAAGGAAACAAATGTTCACGTGTAAGGGTAAAATATACTATTTTTGTGGGAGGGTAAAAGATACTATTTTTGTGGGAGGGTAAAAGATACTGTTTTTGTGTGAGGGGAAAAGTTATTATTTTAGTGTGAGGTTAGAAGATACTATATTTGTGAGGGGTTAAAATATACTATTTTTGTGAGACGGTAAAAGATACTATTTATGTGAGACGGTAAAAGATACTATTTATGTGAGAGGGTAAAAGATACTATTTATGTGAGAGGGTAAAAAATACTTTTGTGAGAGGGTAAAAGATGCTATTTTTGTGAGAGAGTAAAATATACTATTTTTGTGGGAGGGTAAAAGATGCTATTTTTGTGAAGGGGTAAAATATACTATTTTTGTGGGAGAGTAAAAGATACTGTTTTGTGGGAGGGTAAAATATACTATTTTTTGTGAGAGAGTAAAATATACTATTTTTGTGAGAGAGTAAAAGATACTATTTTGTGAGAGGGTAAAAGATACTGTTTTTGTGGGAGGGTAAAATATACTATTTTTGTGAGAGAGTAAAAGATACTATTTTTGTGAGAGAGTAAAAGATACTATTTTTGTGGGAGGGTAAAAGATACTGTTTTTGTGAGAGAGTAAAAGATACTATTTTTGTGAGAGAGTAAAAAATACTTTTGTGAGAGGGTAAAAGATGCTATTTTTGTGAGAGAGTAAAAAATACTTTTGTGAGAGGGTAAAAGATGCTATTTTTGTGGGAGAGTAAAAGATACTATTTTGTAGGAGGGTAAAAGATACTATTTTTGTGAGAGGGTAAAAGATACTATTTTTGTGAGAGTGTAAAATATACTATTTTTGTGAGAGAGTAAAAGATACTATTTTTGTGAGAGAGTAAAAGATACTATTTTTGTGAGAGTGTAAAATATACTATTTTTGTGAGAGAGTAAAAGATACTATTTTGTGAGAGAGTAAAAGATACTATTTTTGTGAGAGTGTAAAATATACTATTTTTGTGAGAGAGTAAAAGATACTATTTTTGTGAGAGAGTCAAAGATACTATTTTTGTGAAGGGGTAAAAGATACTATTTTTGTAAGAGAGTAAAAGATACTATTTTTGTGAGAGTGTAAAATATACTATTTTTGTGAGAGAGTAAAAGATACTATTTTTGTGTGAGAGTAAAAGATACTATTTTTGTGAAGGGGTAAAAGATACTATTTTTGTAAGAGAGTAAAAGATACTATTTTTGTGAGAGAGTAAAAGATACTATTTTTGTGAAGGGGTAAAAGATACTATTTTTGTAAGAGAGTAAAAGATACTATTTTTGTGAGAGAGTAAAAGATACTATTTTTGTGAGAGAGTAAAAGAATGGGGATGTTTGAAGAAAGTAGCTAGAATGACCAGAAGAAACAAAAAGTAGCAATAAGATTATAAGAGAAAGAGACATCATTTAAATTGTGCACAACAAAGAGATAACAATTGTTTGTTTGTTGTTCATTTGCGTACCTGCAGCTTCATATCTCTAGCGAAGTCTCGAGGGATTAAATTTCACTGAAAATTACTTTTCCCTTTTTTTTCATGTCGGCGACCATGTGTGCAGGTGTACCCCGCCATACAGGCAGATATCCTCTGGCTTCAGAGAGTACTCTTTTGATGTTTTCTGATACATTTTTTCGCTATCGCTTTTGTCCAGACCACAGCCATTTTTGGCTTGCAGTTTTCGATTTCAAACTCCCAATGATTCTTTAATATGTGCATGACGCACATTGGGCCTTCTGATTTTCTATCCACAATTATCTGAGAAAGCTAGACATGGGATCTCACTACGAGAGGCCAGGGGAGAGCAGCACCAAGAAGTCACAGATTCGAAGTTAAAAACTCTCACCTCGTGTGAAAGGATTTGAACCTGGGGGGAAAAAAAAGAAAGAAAATGGTTTGGCAGAAGGTCAACAACAGGAATGATAAATGACTGTCGTGATCGAAAATTGTGGAGAGACATGATCACCTACGCCAGCAGGCATGGTACTTGATGATGATGAGCCTCTCAGCTCATCTCTGTCATTTGAGGTGCTTACATAATACAGTTGTTGTTAGTGACTGCCTTTGTATAATACCTGTCAGTCCAAACAGGATGGCTGGAAAACGTTATAGTGGTATACTGTGGAGGGGCAAGTGTTCGCAGATACAACCATTAAAGAATGGCCGGAATCTGTAGCGAGTATGACGCCATATATATATATATATATATATATATATATATATATATATATATATATATGTGTGTGTGTGTATCTTCTTATTTCCTTCCTCATTTGCCTTTCAGCGTCGAGGGGGAGATAGCATTTGCTGTCTTTTGCTCTTCTGTTCGCCTCTGCTGCTATTATGTTTTCTAGTGCTTCTAATATTCCATCGATCCATCTTTTTCGTGATCGACCCTTGGGTCAGGTATTCTCGCAAACGTTTAATGAGGGCTCGTTGTGTTGTGTTTTCATTATTCTGTCTTGTCACGTGGCCAAACCATGTTATCTGTTGTTTATTTATATATTCTATGGCGGGGGCTATTCCTGTCTTTTTTCTCAGTTCTTCATTTCTGATCTTGTCTCTCAGACTGTTTCCTGTCATTCGTCTGACACATTTAATCTCAGTAGAGGTTATTTTTCTTATTGTTCTTGCATCTAGGGCCCAGGATATATATATATATATATATATATATATATATATATATATATATATATATATATATATATATCTATTGACCTTTCGAGTCGTAACCGGCCCATAGGGCGTAGACCAAGATACACCTTCTCCTATATGAATTTTTGTTCTAGCAGTTTTCTTTTAAAGATATTTTATCAAATCTCGCCATCTGTCTCTGTTCTGTGCAAGCAGTTCTATCTCATTGAGGGAGCCGATTCCTGCTGCTCTTGCCTCTCTCATCAATGTTCTTCTCAGTGTCTCCCTGGGTCTTCCTCTTTTTCTTTTACCTGTTGTTTCCCATATGAGGGCTTGCTTTGCTATTCGATTATTATCTCTTCTCATCACATGTCCAACGTATGACCATCGTCTTTTCTTTATTACTGAAGATATTAGTGGTTGATTGGCGATTTCTCTAATTTCCTCGTTTGTTTTGAATTCGTTCCATTCTATACCAAGTATTTTCCTTAGACATTTATTTTCGAATGCGTTCAACTTTGTTTCTATATCTCTTGTTGTTTTCCAGCTTTCACACGCATACGTAAGGGTTGATAGTACATTTGATTTGAATAGCCTAAGTTTTGTGTTTGTGCTAATGAGTTTTGATTTCCACAACTTTTCAAGGCTTCTGAAAGACATTGCTGCTTTAGCCAGTCTGATTCTAATTTCTTTGCTCGTATCCCCTTCTCGATCAATGTGACTTCCAAGATAGATGAAGTGATCGATCTCTTCTACTGGTTTGTTTCCATGTATATTTTGTCACTTGTTGGAATTAAACTTTTCATGACTTTAGTCTTTTCATGATTGACCTCAAGCCCAATTTTGCTGGCTATTGATGATAGTTCATTTGTGTTTTCCTGCATCGTTTTTATCTGATTGCTGATGACATATATATATGAACACTTAACAGTGTACACTTAGTTTTTTCGACCTAAGACATTGTGTACATGCCATAACATTCTACCCACAACGAGATACTTCCATTTTCAGTACCTCAGCGTCCAACAATTCAGCCACCACCACCTCCACCGCCAGTGGATGACTCTCCATCAACCACAATGAAGATGACCTATGACCTGCCTCTACCGGACGTGATGTCACTACCGCCTCCACTCACACAGATAAACCTTCAAAGTCAAGTTCTAATTTCAGTCACTGGTAACGGGTCTAACTTTACAGCTAAATGCTCGCAGCCACTCCAGGAACCAGATGGCAGTTCAGATCCTCCACCAGCGCCAACTAGGAAGGTTCCTCCACCACCTTCGATATCAAAAACAAAAAATACAAAGTTATCAACATTTACATCTTCTCCTGCAGCTACAAGTTCACAGCTGGCTTCTATTTCGTCAGACATTTCTCCCAAGCAAAATGAATCACACCAACCCTTATCTCTTAATCTAAGAACAACAACACAATCCATGTCTGACCCAGACCTGATTAACGACTTAAACCATTCATTGTCAATGACGCCAATTTTACCTCCACCACCACCACCACTTCTTATACGACCAGGTTTTTCGCACACATCAACCAAACCAAATCTTGCAAATGGATCACAAAACAGAAACTTCAAACCAACATCAAGTAATAATCCTTCCATGACACCGCCTCTTTCTTTGCCAGCACACATTGTGATGAAGTACAAGGAACTACCACAGTTGCCTGTTAAACCATCTCAAAAGAAACCACTTGAAGTCAAGACACTTCCATTGCAACCAAAACATTCACTGGATGCTAGTAAAAATGGCGTCAACTCACTTCAACGACGACCACCACAAGCTACTTCCATACATCAATCACCTTCGCAACAATCATCACTAAAAACAGTTCCACCACCAGTTACACCATTATCTTCATCATTCCGACCTCAACCGGACTTGCTGTCATCCATTTCCCATCCTAATAAACACCGCCCACTTCCGTCTATTCCTGTTTCCTCATTGGCTAAAAAGGTCCAACCATCTATCACAAATGACAGTTGGGGAGGAGCTGAAATTTACGATCCCAGAGAAGATGAGGGAGATATGTATGACGTCATGGACAGTACAGATATGTGAAGTGCATTGATACCCCATAACTTATTATTGACCTGTGAAAAGTGTTTGGTTACTGCAAGGACAACTTCCAACTTTTAAAATGCAGCATCTGCTTCTAAATCTGTTTCCGGTTGGATCCAAAATGGAGGAATTATGTTTCTCCTGCTTGGTATAGAACCATTGATCAGAGGTTTAACAAGCCGCTATCGTAAAAAAAACGATTTTGTTAATGAAACGTAGAAATCGCCAATCAACCACTAATATCTTCAGTAATCAAGAAAAGACGATGGTCACATGTTGGACATGTGATGAGGAGAGATAATAACCGAATAGCAAAACAAGCCCTCATGTGGGAAACAACAGGTAAGGGGAAAAGAGGCCGACTCAGAGTGACACTGAGAAGAACATTGATGAGAGAGGCAAGAGCAGCAGGAATCGGCTCCCTCAATGAGATAGAGTTGCTTGCACAGAACAGAGACAAATAACGAGATTTGATAAACGATCTTTACAAGGATTGAAAACTGCTAGAATACAAATTTAGATAAGAGAAAGAGTATCTGGTCTAAGGCCTATGGGCGGCTACGGCTCGAAAGGTCAATAGACAGATAGATCTGCTTCAAATATGTGAAATTTGTGATCAACTTAAAAAACAGAAGTGAAATATGCAGTCTGTTATAAGATAAAATGAAACTGGTTAGAGATTATAGCTAGTGAGCTGGTGTACTGTAAAACAATAAAAAGCGGTGTACAATCCCATGATCGACTGATTTCTATGTCAACAGAACCTTAAATGAGCGCTGACCATTATTTTGGGGAGAAAATAATTGTGGGTTTGGCTCAGTGCTGACTACATTATCAAATAATGTGTAGAGGGATACATAAAAAAAAGTAGTAAAGTACCCCCGTCATGCCAAGTGGTTTATATGGAAATATTGTGTTAGTGACCCTTTATTTTACAGACCTTCAGCACATGATTTTTGGGGTAATGTGGTCGGTATTACGCCCGTGCAGCTTTACTTTTCCAGAAAAAAATCCGGTACCCATTAAAGGCTGGGTGAACCCGGAAGCCGTCGGTTGGGATCGAACCCTTCCCCTTGTCCTTTGTAGTCCAGTTCACTAACCACTGAGCTATCGCAGCTCCAGAAGGATACATATTAAATGGGAATATACACCATATTTCATATACCCTTTTCCTAATGTATGGTGGTGTTTTTCTACTTCAATTGATACTCATTTACATATTGTCGGGTAATGTCTGCGGAATTCAAACAAGACGTATGCGATTTTTGGACCATGTTACATGACACAACAGCCTACTAAAAGTAATCCTGGAGGGGAAAATACAAGGTAAAAGAGGCAGAGGCAGACCAAGACTAACTTGGACGAGTAACATTAAAAGATGGACAAACCAGCCTATGACAACCTGCACCATCAAAGCAAGAGACAGAGCAGAATGGCGCTCCATGGTAGCCAACCTTTGATGCGGAGATGGCACTCAATGATGATGATGAGTCCAATATCTTATATCTATTTCACACATGTGAAATGTGAGAATGTCTGTGAATTTGGGAAATATGTAACTTTTTCTAAAATGAACATTATTTTGAAAGAGCCAATACAAATGTGTAAATTATTTCAAAGAGACGTGAAATGGTTGAATGAGCCAATACATATGTGTGACTTATTTCAAAGAGACACATGAAATGGTTGAATGAGCCAATACATATGTGTGACTTATTTCAAAGAGACACATGGAATGGTTGAATGAGCCAAAACAAATGTGTGACTTATTTCAAAGAGACACATGGAATGGTTGAATGAGCCAAAACAAATGTGTGACTTATTTCAAAGAGACACATGAAATGGTTAACCTCTGATTGTAGTCTTGCCTAAAAGACATAGCTTGGTGGCTACAGACGATGCCCATTGGTATAAAATTATTTCCTGGTTATACCTCAAGATATAACCAACTGAGAGTATTACACAACAGGCCCTTTTTTAGGAATCCCCAGAGGAAAAGACAAAGAGGAAGACCAAGGAATTCTTGGAGAAGACAGACAGAAGCAGAAGATGATGGGGAAGACATGGAATGATCTTAAAAGAATGGCAAGAAACAGAACGGCTTGGAAAGTGTTTGTTGATGACCTATGCTCCACAGGGAGTTTAAAGTGTTTGTTAAAGACCTATGCCCCACAGGGAGTTTAAAGTGTTTGTTGAAGACCTATGCTCCACAGGGAGTTTAAAGTGTTTGTTGAAGACCTATGCTCCACAGGAAGTTTAAAGTGTTTGTTGAAGACCTATGCTTCACATGAAGTTTAAAGTGTTTGTTGAAGACCTATGCTCCACAGGGAGTTTAAAGTGTTTGTTGAAGACATATGCTCCACAGGAAGCTGAAAGTGTTTGTTGAAGACCTATGTTTCACAGGGAGCTGAAAGGTAGAAGAAAAAGATACCTGAAGGCTTCAGCCCACCAAAAATTATTTTAGGGGTCTCCTTTTGTTTGTACAAAGCATCATTAGCTCTATGATTCTTTGTCAAGAATAATTCCAATGGAGCGTCACTAATATCATAACTCTATATCGAGAATGGGCACTGGTTGATCTCGAGGCAAGACGCTGGCCGTAAGACAGATAGGTTGTAGGTTCAAATCCCGGCTGCACCGATTGGAATTCTTATTTATGATTTCTCTCTGTGGCAACCACCCCTGGTCTCAGCAGTGAGGCCCGACTTGAGACATTAATTACTCAATGACAGAAAAAATATGAGTACCTCTGAAGTCGGAGTTATCTTCTTGTGCGGCGAGGCACCCCTGTGCACACGGCTGCCAGGGAAAAATGGATTAACACACAAAATTCAGTTCCTAGTCTCTAGGGGCTTCGTCAGAGATAAAAAGAAGCTGGCGAGCTAAAAAAAAATATAAAGAATGATGCCAACAGAGCATCACTAACTCTATATCAAGAATGATTCAAACCATCACTAACTCTATATCAAGAATGATTCAAACCATCACAAACTTTATATCAAGAATGATTCAAACCATCACAAACTTTATATCAAGAATGATTCCAATGGAGCATCACTAATTCTATATCAAGAATGATTCCAATGGAGCATCACTAATTCTATATCAAGAATGATTCCAACATAGCATCACTAACTCTATATCAAGAATGATTCCATCAGAGCATCACTAACTCTATATCAAGAATGATTCCATCAGAGCATCACTAACTCTATATCAAGAATGATTCCATCAGAGCATCACTAACTCTATATCAAGAATGATTCCATCAGAGCATCACTAACTCTTTATCAAGAATGATTCCATCAGACCATCACTAACTCTATATCAAGAATGATTCCAATGGAGCATCACTAACTCTATATCAAGAATGATTCCAACATAGCATCACTAATTCTATATCAAGAATGATTCCATCAGAGCATCACTAATTCTATATCAAGAATGATTCCATCAGAACATCACTAACTCTATATCAAGAATGATTCCATCAGAGCATCACTAACTCTATATCAAGAATGATTCCATCAGAGCATCACTAATTCTATATCAAGAATGATTCCATCAGAGCATCACTAACTCTATATCAAGAATGATTCCATCAGAGCATCACTAACTCTATATCAAGAATGATTCCATCAGAGCATCACTAACTCTATATCAAGAATGATTCCATCAGAGCATCACTAACTCTATATCAAGAATGATTCCATCAGAGCATCACTAACTCTATATCAAGAATGATTCCATCAGACCATCACTAACTCTATATCAAGAATGATTCCATCAGAGCATCACTAACTCTATATCAAGAATGATTCCATCAGAGATCACTAACTCTATATCAAGAATGATTCCATCAGAGCATCAGTGGAAATTCGCGTGCTAAGACACCGGTTCAAGTCTTGTACTTGACCTTGACAGTTCCATAAACAATTTCTACTGGCACTATGATCAATGTTCTGTAGGACAAAGAAGTATTTACATTTTATTATACATTAAATATGAATTATTCATCCTCATTGAGTGCTGTCTCTGCATAGAAGGTTGGCTACCATGGAGTGTCATTCCACTGTCTCTTGCTTTGATAGTGCAGGTTGTCATAGACTGACTAAAACTCATCTTTTAATGTTACTTGCCCATGGTCTGCCTATGCCTCTTTTATCTTGTATTTTCCCTTCCAAGATTACTTTTAGTAGGCTGCTGTGTCTTTTAACATGTCCCAAATATCTCATTTGTGTTGTCTGATTTGTTTAGTATTTTCTCTTTTTGTTTTTACTTGGTTTAAAACTTCATCATATGTTTTCATTTCTTTCCTTCAAATTCTTCCTATTCTTCTATAAATCCACATTTCAAAGGCTTCAATTTTTTAAATACAGTAAATAATCATAAATGAAGAAAGAGTATGATTAAACATAATTTATTAATAATCTGGTGATGACACTCTGCAACATGTATTTTATTACAACTGACTTGTTCATATCACAAAGAAAAAAAAACCATGACTTTCTATTTTATTATCTTTTATTTTACTTGTACCTTTTACCCCAGTCTTCTATCTTTCTGTAAAGATAAGCTAGCACGCCAAACCAAACAGTTTTACAAATAGGAAAAAAAATAAGTGCTTGTCAATTTCTTTTGCCCTCTAAAACACAACCCGTTCAACCACATAATAAATCTTCTAGGTTATATTAGATAGCTCTCTCTTCTTCTACCTTTCAGCTCCCTGTGGAGCATAGGTCTCCAACAAACACTTTCCAAGTCGTTCTGTCTCTTGCCATTCTTTTAAGATCATTCTATGTCTTCCCCATCATCTTCATCTCTCCTTCTGTCTATCTTCTCCAAGAATTTCTTGGTCTTCCTCTTTGTCTTTTCCCCTGGGGATTCCAAAAAAGGCCTGTTGTGTAATACTCTCAGTTGGCTTCCGCAGTGTGTGTCCTATCCAGCACCATCGTCTTCGCTGTATCTCTTTAGCCACTGGTGTTTGACTGCTACATTTCCAAAATTCTATGTTAGTGATTTTGTCCTGCCATTTCCATCCTTTTATTCTGCGTAAGCATCCATCAATGAAAGTCTGTATCTTCGTGATTGTCAATTTTGTTGTTCTCCATGTTTCACTGTCATATAATAGGACTGACTTAACATTGGAGTTGAAAATTGTATTTAACCTAATTTCTTTGGACTTCCATATGTTTCCCAGTGCAACAAAAGCTATTATTAGATAGGTGTTGTCATTTCAAATATTGTAGTTAAAACTATATTTTTATTGCTTATGTATACCCATGTGGTTGGTTGGCTTAAGTATTTATATTTCAAATATATATTTGGTACAGTTTCATTGGCTAGAACATGTATAAGAAGTGCTGTTTTTGCAATTCTGCCTACATTTCCCTACATAAAATGTTATGTGTACATTTATTTTAACTCTTTCTATACATTTCGCCGCACTGTGCGCCATGCCGATTTCGGCAACGTAGATTTCGCCACATAGCGTGCCACTTTCAATTTGATTATTGTGAACCATCATCAAACCATATTCTTATTATATGTTTTGTATCATCTTGGTATTGGTGAAATCTAATACCTTGTTTAAATATCCAGAAATGCATATATAATATGTTATATGTTAGATAAATATAAATATGTAGATTGATTCTTAAAACCATTACAAATTTTGTCTCTGAAATCTCTTATGTTCATCAATAAAAGGCTACCATATAGAAAGAGTTAGTAATACATTTTTTTTAAAAAGATACAGAAAATTGCATTAATCACTTGCTTCCCCTTTCAAGTTGCTTTGTAAGAGTTAGAAATTCATTTTTTTTTCGAAAATTCTTACAAATCATGAATAACCCTTACAAATTATGAATAACCCTTACAAGATGAAAGCTAGGCCCAGTTTTTCCATCTTTTCTCTGCCCTATATTATTTTAACATTTGAAATACTTGGGCACAGTGATAACATCAGATGAAAGATGATGCAACACAGAAATAAAAAGCAGAATAGCTCAGGCCAAAATAGCATTTCAGAAAATGAAAAATATCTTATGCAACAAATTTATGTCAATAGAAATGAGAAAGAGAGTTCATCAATGCTATATAGAACCAATTCTGACCTATGGAAGCGAATCATGGACAATAGACAAACAAATGAAAAGATGATTAGAGGCCACAGAGATGGGATTTCTCAGAAGAATGTTGAAAGTTCCCTAGACAGCTAAAAAGACCAATGAGGAAGTTCTCAAAGAGGCCAACACAAAAAGGGAGCTCTTAAAAAACATCAGAAAGAAGCAATCAATATTTTTTGGGCACATCATGAGAAGAGGAAGGTTGGAATACTTGGTTACAACTGGCAAAATAAAAGGAAAGAGAGATCGCGGACAACAAAGAGAGAAAATACTGGATAGCTTGGTGTCATAGCATGGAAAACAGTCAACAACAGAACTCATACGATGCACTGTAGATAGAAGATTGTGGAAGGACATGATCGCCAACGCCAACCGGTATGGCACATGATGATGATGATATGTGATTTGATCGTTCCTGTAACACTGATATCTCACATGGCTTCTAGTGTTTATCCATTGCTTATCTAGGCCAGATACTCGATCTTATTCAATGAGTCTATGCCTGGCAACTTTACTTCTCTTAATGGTGTTCTTTTCAGTATATCTTTAGGTCTTCCTCTTTTTCTGTATCTTGCTCTTTCCTATAAAAGAACCTGTTTTGAAAATCTAGTGTTGTCTCTTCTTAACTCATGCCCTACAAATGTCCAATTTTTCTTCCTAATTGTAGAAGAGATCATTGGTTGCATGGTCATTTCTCCTATCTCTATATATTAGTCTTAAATTCATTTCATTGCACACAGACCACATATAGTGCAGTAAAAAACATGAAGTATTCTTGTGGTTTGCGTCATACATAGTAAACTCTATGTTGTTTCAAACTTTTGAAAACCCATCTTTTTGGAATGTCTTCCATTGCCTCTCTTGCTGTTGCACCTGACTGCTAATGTTTGTTGCTGGAAACTACATTATACATCCAAACCATTACATTCACAGTCCGTAGATGTCATTTTTAAGTGCTGCAACCTAGTCTTCTATCGTAATTTCTGGTTGTATCTTTTCTTGTTAAATTCAGTTTTTTTTCTAACTGCAGGATTTATCATATTTTTTTATAGTACTTTTCCTGCTGGTGTGCTGAAGTGATCCTGTCTGTCTATGGCTTTTGTTTCCACAAATGTTTATCATTTCTGTTGCTGACTTCCTATCAAACAAATTTCTAAACTGCCTTTTTTCTTTTTATTCTGATTCTCCCCATTTCTTGTTCCCTCGAATTTGTCCTGTTGTCACAATACATCCCATCTGTCACAATACATCCCAGCTGTCACAATATGTCCCAGCTGTCACAATACATCCCACCTGTCACAATATGTCCCACCTGTCACAATACATCCCACCTGTCACAATATGTCCCACCTGTCACAATACATCCCAGCTGCCACAATACATCACACCTGCCACAATTCTCATTACATGCTGGAAAAATAATGATTGTTTCCTTGTGATGTTGGTAACAAATCTTCTATGTTTTTTTTTGCATGTGCCTCTTTTAGAACATCTTTGCTCTTCTTATTTTTCTATCCATGATATTCTCAACATTCTTCTATATAACCTCATTAAACAAGAAAATAATAACTCAAGACTGTTTTACATGTTTCCTATTGACTATTAGTTTAAGCCAGTTGTATTGCTACGTAGCTGGAGCAGAGCAACTGTAAGCTAGACATTTGGTTTAGTGCAGTGAATCAGTTCAAGTACAGTCTATCTATTTATCTATCTATTGTCCTTTTGAGCCGAAGATGGCACATATGGCAGAACCACAATCTCAAAAAAAGAAATCTTGCGTGCCAAAATGGCACATATTGCAGAGATCACTGCTTTCTTACGACATGCCTGGAAGGTCACAGTGTCACTATTCTTTACTTCCCTCATAATGAGGCCCCGGTAACACACGGGAAGTACAGTAATGAAGTATTAATTAAAAATTATTCAGTAATGAAGTATTAAATGAAAAAAAAATAGCAGTTTGAATCTGAATCCGTGTTTTAAATGGATTCTTAACAAAAATGCTACTGATGCATGCATGAAGACATTAAACATTCAGTGGTGTGTGCCAATCATTAGTATTTTTTGAAGATTCAAGCCAAGGAAAGATCTGGCTAAATTTGCTTTAAACCATTTGTAGTAGGAGCTGTTAACCTGTGGCTATTTCTGAGAATATTCCCTTGGGTTTTGTCTGAGCTTGCTCATCTTCTCCCAAAGTATCTATGGCCAACTGCAGAAAGGGATTGTTTGATAACGATGTTAAAAATAGAATAAATCATTTGATGAAGTTTTAAAGGTGTAACATATTATTCCTCTTCTTCTTTCTTTCCTCATTTGTCTTTTAGCGTCGAGGGGAGATAATTTGTGGTCTTTTGCTCTTCTGTTCGCCTCTACTGCTGTTATGTTTCCTAGTGCTTCTAATATTCCGTCAGTCCATCTTTTTCGTGGTCAACCCATGGGTCTTGTGTTCTCACAATGTTTATTGGGGGCACATTATGGTTGTTTTGATCACTCTGCCTTGTCACGTGGCCAAACCATTTTATTTGTTGTTTCTTTATATATTCTATGGTGGGGTTTATTCCTAGCTTTTTTCTCAGTTCTTCATTTCTGATCTTATCTCTCAGACTGTTTCCTGTGTGAGGGTGTCCGGTTAGCGCAATCGATAGGCGGTTGGCTTACCACGGCAACAGCCGGGGTTCGTACCCTGGCGAGGACACCTGGGTTTTACTAATTCCCTAAAAATTAGTACCTCTGAAGTCGGAGTAAATCTGCCTGCATGGCGAGGGGCATCCTGTAATGGGATAAAACAGACTTTACACGCAAAATTCAGTCCCACAAAATTGAGTGGGTGGGACTTCGTCAGAGGTCAAAGCTGACGAAAGCGAACGAACGAACTGTTTCCTGTCATTCGTCTAACACATTTTATCTCAGTAGAGGTTATTCTTCTTATTGTTCTTGCATCTAGGGTCCAGGACTGACATTGGTAGCACAACTTTGGGATAAAGATAATAACAAATTATTTGAAAAAATATGATCATTTCTTAGTCAAATTTTGTCTGCCAAAAAGCCTGGAGCTGATTCACTGGTAGAAATGTACTCACTGACCAATCAATGTGCACTGATGCGGCAGACTCTGTATATATTAGGGCTTTGTCGTCTTTACAGACATTCTGTAGCAAGCAATCAGTAGATGCCAGAAGATCTTGCCATGTGTGTTTGGTGATGAACCCTTTCTCCTGTGGCTCAATCTGCTGATGTTAGATCCACAGGTCTGGCCACTGAAGGAGCATGATGTCATTTACTTTTGTGTGTGTCACCAGACCTCTTTTCTTTTCTCTCTCTATGTTTATCCTCTGATTATTCATTCGATGACTAAAGTAATAGTTATCCCTCTTCATCTTTACTCTTAAATAGATGTTATATGAGTGTTAATGTGTTTTTTTATGGTTTGCAGTAGAACTGAGATATTTGCACCTTTTGGCCCAACAAACCTTACTTCTGCACGTCATCGTTGAGTACCGGGTTGTCTTCCCTCTCAATCCCTACTCACTTAGCCAGACTAGACCAGTTAGTCAGTTGAAAGAGGTATCTCAAAGAGGTAGAGTAGGGTCTGGATATTCCTGGTTCACCAATCCTGACGCAATTCATCAGCTATGAGTCGCTGACAACTTTCAGCACTGTTGCTGTCAGGCACCTCTGCCCCCCCCCCCCCCCCCCCCTCCCCGTCCTCTGACTATTTCATAGATATTCTTTTGAATGTGGCTGTACCTCTCTCTCTCTTTCTCTGTGACCTATTCATTATCCATGATCCTTCTCCGTATAGCAGTATTGAGTAGAAGACAATATGTACACAACAAAAGTAAATTGGTAAAATTACATGTTCATAAATAGAGTAAATTGGTAAAATTACATGCTTATAAATAGAGCAAATTGTTAAATTACATGCTCATAAATAGAGCAAATTGATAAAATTACATGCTCATAAATAGAGCAAATTGATAAAATTACATGCTCATAAATAGAGCAAATTGATAAAATTACATTCTCATAAATAGAGCAAATTGATCAAATTACATGCTCATAAATAGAGCAAATTGATCAAATTACATGCTCATAAATATAGCAAATTGATAAAATTACATTCTCATAAATAGAGCAAAATTGATAAAATTACATGCTCATAAATAGAGCAAATTGATAAAATTCTATCTATTGTCCTTTCGAGCCGAAGACGGCACATAGGGCAGAACCACAATCTCAAAAACAGAAACCTTGCATGCCAAAATGACACATATTGCAGAGATCACTGCCTCTAAAATCTATGGCTCTGTTTCCATAACAATACTTTTTACAATGACAGCTTGTCAAGCCATCGATCAACCTCCTTAGTCGCCTCTTACGACATGCTTGGAAGGTCATAGTGTCACTATTCTTTACTCATAATGAGGCCCCAGTAACACACAGGAATTGATAAAATTACATGCTTATAAATATCTTACCTGACGAGCCTCATTCCGGCTTATGTCTCCTCGTGACAAGATCAAGGTCAATAGCTGCTCCATTCGGATGTCTGGATACTTCTGAGTAAAACCCTGGATAAAAAGAGATATAAGGGAAACTACAATAAACACTCAACCAAAATGATAAATGTTTACAAATTCACAAAACACATCATTTTAATTAAAGAACAAAGCTCAGTATTTTCCACAACCTGATAATATCAATATCTCAACACCATCATTAGTGCTGTCTCCGTATCGAAGGTTGGCTACCATGGATCGCCATTCTGCTCTGTCTCTTGCTTTGATAGTGCAGGTTGTCATAGGCTGACTTATTCGTCTTTTGATGTTACTCATCCATGTTAGTCTTGGCCTGCCTCTTTTACCTTGTATATTCCCTTCCATGATTATACTTTTAGTAGGCTGCTGTGTATTTTAACATGCCCCAAAAATCTCATTTGTCTTGTTTAAATTGTGTTTAGTTGTAATGTCTAACATGGCAAATAACAACAAAAAGCAAACAAAGATTAAATGAGATGTCTTAGAAGAACACAGAATGTAACAAGAACTGACAAGATATAGATACGAGTTATGATATTTAGATTATCTTTATAGCACATTAAACTCTTTTTCTTTCTCTTTCTCACTGATACCTAAAAGGTGTCGTGGTTTATATCATTTGTCGTTCGTGAGCTGCTCGAACTGTCTGAATTAGTGATTTTCCTTTGTTGTTACATGTCTCTGTCACTGCATCTATCCATCTTCTTCTGGGTCTTCCTCTTGGTCTTTTTCCATGAATTCTCGAAAAGAACGCCCTTGATGGTGATTGGTGAGGATTCATTCTGACCAGGGCATACATTTTACCAGCTTGACTCAATAGGGATATTCCTCCTCGTTCGTAATTTTATAGCACAATGGATGGAATTCTACTAATCTAGCACAAACTGTCACTGTTTGCGTTAGAATTTGATCACAAATAAATCCATTTGAAATCACACACAAGAACACTTGAATTTCTTTTTTACTATGGGCATTGAAATTCATTTATAATTTAAATTTGACTCCCATTGCAAACTGCATCATGTTGCTAGCACAGTCACACACCGGAAGTCCCCCTATATCATTCAGCAGTACATCGAACAACTGTCTATAAATTCTCACACCTATTCCTCAGAAAATCATGAGATGACTGAGAATTTAAACTATGATGGTTCACAAGTCTTCACCCATTCTCCCTCTAGCTCACTTGAATCAAAGCGACATCCCTCTTGACTTGAAGATCTGGGAGTCACATCAGACCTGCAGATTCATGAACAGCATCAAAATCATCATCTTGCCCTGTTTAGTTTTGAGTGTTAGGGATATCCAATGTGTCCATCACATGGCCACATCATCAAACACCATGACATAGTATGCACAATGTTTGACAACAATGGATGCACCCGCGATGCTTGATTCACTGAAAAGACCACAACCAGGTGCACCGACACCATAGCAGCAGTGCATAATCCTTAAAGTAGAACCTACAGTTGATTAGGCACAATGATCTATATGAGAAAGCTGAAAGTAATCAGCTGCCAAACAAACAGTCACGAAAATGCTAAAAGAAGATAATAGAAGTAACATCAAATTTGAGTTTCATTGAGAAACAGCAAATTAAATGGTTGAGAGATATGAAATAGCAAACAACAACTTGCCACAAGCACTAACAGTCACATCTAACAACAACAACAACAATAACAAAAAAGACATCCCAAAAGACCATCATCATCCTTCCAGCATCACCAAATACCACACAGTACATCTCACCACAATTCTCATTTCTAAGGGAGTTTCTTGATCTTATTATGGGAGTCAATGCCTGCTATCCTCGCCTCTCATATCAGTGTTCTTCTTAGTGTCTTCTCTCGAGGTCAATCTCTATTTACTTTCTTTGTTGTTTCCCATTTGAGGACTTGCTTTGTGATTCTCTGGTTCTTTCACAAAAATAATTTTCCATCAAAGTTGCATGCCCCAAGAGGATACACAATAGAAGAGAGATGAAGTGAAGAAGGGAGCAAAGAAAGTGAGAGAGAGAGAGAGAGAGAGAGAGAGAGAGAGAGAGAGAGAGAGAGAGAGATATGAATAAATATACCCATAAAAATTTAAAATAAAATTCACAAAGCAAGTCCTCAAAGCTTGTCAAATCATTGGGTAACTGTGGACACTGCTGTCCAACAAGGAAATAACAATAGAGACAAAATGGGCACTCAACAACACAATCTTCATTCCAACGCTGTGCTACCAATGCCAGACCTGAACTCTAGACTCAAGAACAATAAAAATAATGACTACCGAAATGAACCCCATTAGACAAGAGACAAGAATTATCCTTATTAGGAATAAGATCAGAAACGAAGAACTGAGAAAAAAGCTAAGAGTAATTGTCCACCATTGAATACATAAAGAAACAATAGACAAAATGGCTTGGTCACATGATAAGACAGAAAGATCAATACACAACACAACGAGCCTTCAATAAACATTGTGAGAACACCAGACCCAAGGGCCGACCACAAAAAAAGATAGACAGATGGAATATTAGGAACACTAGGAAACATAATAACAGGAGAAGCCGACAGAAGAGCAAAAAAATCCCAAACTATATCTCCCCTTGACACTGAAAGGAAAATGAGGAAGGAAAGAAGAAGAAGAAAGATTGTTATTAAAGTAAAGCAATTAATTTAGCCTATAAATAATGTTTATTAAAGTGAAATGCAGCAATGAATATTGCAAATGTATCAACCTAAAGATCTTTGTAAGAGTCAGCACACAAGAAAACAAAGACACTGACTTTTTAATGACAACATACCATAATTTCCAAAGACAGCATTGAGGTATCCTTGAGCTTCAAGCATTCAGCAAGGTCAGGCAAGACAGCAAACAATGAAACATCCTGTTACAAAAAAAAACAACATTAAGATTAAAAGCAAATTTCCAAAAATGTGTAACAATTTGAAAAGTTTAACTATTGTAATATTTTGTTTTTTAAATTAATAAAATAAATGTAATAATCTGTGAATGACTGTTATATGCAAGTAAGTTTCAAATGTAACTTCAATCCACAAGAAGCAATTTAATACAGAAAATGTCACAAATAAAAAGGATTAAATCAGATGACTTGATAATGGGCTTATTTAAACCAATATTAGGCCAACGATATACATCATCATCATCATCAAGTACCAGGCCTACTGGCATAGGTGATCATGTCTCTCCACTACTTTCGAGCTCGACAGCTCTTTATCATTTCTGTTGTTGACTTTCTGCCAAGCCACTCTCTTGAGCTGTCTGGTATCTTTTCTCTTTGTTTTCCTCTATCTCTTCGTCCCTCAATTTTTCCAGTAGTTACAATATATTCCAGTTGTTCTCTTCTCATTACATGGCCAAAAAATGATGATTGTTTCTTCCTAATATACATACGGCACGCATGCACACACACACACACAAATATATATATAAGTCACATTGATCAAGAAGGGGATACAAGCAAAGAAATTAGAATCAGAATAGCTAAAGCAGCAATGTCTTTCAGAAGCCTTGAAAAGCTGTGGAAATCAAAACTCATCAGCACAAACACAAAACTTAGACTATTCAAATCAAATGTACTATCAGACCTTACGTATGCGCGTGAAAGCTGGAAAACAACAAGAGATATAGAAACAAAGTTGAACGCATTCAAGAATAAATATCTAAGGAAAATACTTGGTATAGCGTGGAACGAATTCAAAACAAACGAGGAAATTAGAGAAATCTCCAATCAACCACTAATATCTTCAGTAACCAAGAAAAGACAATGGTCATATGTTGGACATGTGATGAGAAAAGATAATAACCGAATAGCAAAGCAAGCCTTCATGTGGGAAACAACAGGTAAGAGAAAAAGAGGAAGACCCAGAGTGTCACTGAGAAGAACATTGATGAGAGAGGCAAAAGCAGCAGGAATCTGCTCCCTCAATGAGATATAGCTGCTTGCACAGAACAGAGACAAATGGCGAGATTTGATAAAATATCTTTAAAAGAATTGAAAACTGCTAGAACAAAAATTCAGATGAAGGAGTATCTTGGTCTATGCCCTATGGGCCGGCTACGACTCGAAAGGCCAATAGAGATATATATATATATATATATATATACCGTAACCAGTGATGCAAAATGTAAAACCGATATAAACAAAAGAATAAGAATGGCAAAAAGTAATTTTAATGTCATGTGAAGTATACAAACATCAAAACAAATAATACCAGGGCTAAAACTAAGAATAGCAAAATGTTATATCTTCTCAACATTGCTACATGAGAACTGAAGACTATGAAATAAGGATTTATAGAAGAATAGGTAGAATTGGGTAGAAAGAAAAGAAAACAAACGATGAAGTCTTAAAACAATTAAAAATGAAGAGAGAACAATTAAACACAATTCAAACAAGACAAATGCTATTTTTGGGCCATGTTAAAAGACACAGCAGCCTACTAAAAGTAATCTTGGAAGGGAAAATACAAGGTAAAAAAGGCAGAGGCAGACCAAGACTAACACGGACGAGTAACGTCAAAAGATGGACAAGTCAGCCTGTGACAACCTGCACTATCAAAGCAAGAGACAGAGCAGAATGGCGTTCCATGGTAGCCAACCTTCGATGCGGAGACGGCACTCAATGATGATGAGACCAACTACCAACATTTAACCAACAACCAACCACCAGTGGTCAGCCATCAAACTTGTCACTTTCCCCTGAGATCCTTCTACAGGAGTGCCTAGTTGAGGTTTCTGGGTCAGTTCTGAGCACATTATCTATTCAGAACCAACATCTTGAGGTTCTCACTACAATCTGGCTTTAGTTGCACAAAGCTAAACAAAAATGTTTTTTTGCGTTCGCCAGCTTCCACCTCAGCCAAAGTCCTAAAGACCAGGAACTGAATTTTGCCTGTTAATCTATTTTTCCCTGGTAACCATGTACGCAGGGATCCCTCGCCACACAGGCAGATAACTCAATCTTCAGAGATACTCATATTTCTTTTTTCTGTTGATGAATAATTGACATTTCAAGCCAGGGCTCACTGGTGAGACTAGAGGTGGTTGGGCAGAAATCATAAATAAATATTTCAACTGGTGCAGCTGGGATTTGAACTCACAACCTCTCTGTCTCAAAACCAGTGTTTTGCCTCAAGACCAACCAGTCCCCCCACAAAAAACAGCAGAAACAATTCTGTGTTGGAAGGTTCAAGACTGTAGTGCTCTATTACAAATTGTCAAATAATTAATCATAAGAAAGTAAAAGCCACTAACCAGTTTGCTGCACATGTCTATAATCATAAGAAAGTAAAAGCCACTAACCAGTTTGCTGCACATGTCTATAATCATAAGAAAGTAAAAGCCACTAACCAGTTTGCTGCACATGTCTATAATCATAAGAAAGTAAAAGCCACTAACCAGTTTGCTGCACATGTCTATAATCATAAGAAAGTAAAAGCCACTAACCAGTTTGCTGCACATGTCTATAATCATAAGAAAGTAAAAGCCACTAACCAGTTTGCTGCACATGTCTATAATCATAAGAAAGTAAAAGCCACTAACCAGTTTGCTGCACATGTCTATAATCATAAGAAAGTAAAAGCCACTAACCAGTTTGCTGCACATGTCTATAATCATAAGAAAGTAAAAGCCACTAACCAGTTTGCTGCACATGTCTATAATCATAAGAAAGTAAAAGCCACTAACCAGTTTGCTGCACATGTCTATAATCATAAGAAAGTAAAAGCCACTAACCAGTTTGCTGCACATGTCTATAATCATAAGAAAGTAAAAGCCACTAACCAGTTTGCTGCACATGTCTATAATCATAAGAAAGTAAAAGCCACTAACCAGTTTGCTGCACATGTCTATAATCATAAGAAAGTAAAAGCCACTAACCAGTTTGCTGCACATGTCTATAATCATAAGAAAGTAAAAGCCACTAACCAGTTTGCTGCACATGTCTATAATCATAAGAAAGTAAAAGCCACTAACCAGTTTGCTGCACATGTCTATAATCATAAGAAAGTAAAAGCCACTAACCAGTTTGCTGCACATGTCTATAATCATAAGAAAGTAAAAGCCCCTAACCAGTTTGCTGCACATGTCTATAATCATAAGAAAGTAAAAGCCACTAACCAGTTTGCTGCACATGTCTATAATCATAAGAAAGTAAAAGCCACTAACCAGTTTGCTGCACATGTCTATAATCATAAGAAAGTAAAAGCCACTAACCAGTTTGCTGCACATGTCTATAATCATAAGAAAGTAAAAGCCACTAACCAGTTTGCTGCACATGTCTATAATCATAAGAAAGTAAAAGCCACTAACCAGTTTGCTGCACATGTCTATAATCATAAGAAAGTAAAAGCCACTAACCAGTTTGCTGCACATGTCTATAATCATAAGAAAGTAAAAGCCACTAACCAGTTTGCTGCACATGTCTATAATCATAAGAAAGTAAAAGCCACTAACCAGTTTGCAGCACATGTCTATAATCATAAGAAAGTAAAGCCACTAACCAGTTTGCTGCACATGTCTATAATCATAAGAAAGTAAAAGCCACTAGCCAGTTTGCTGCACATGTCTATAATCATAAGAAAGTAAAAGCCACTAGCCAGTTTGCTGCACATGTCTATAATCATAAGAAAGTAAAAGCCACTAACCAGTTTGCTGCACATGTCTATAATCATAAGAAAGTAAAAGCCACTAACCAGTTTGCTGCACATGTCTATAATCATAAGAAAGTAAAAGCCACTAACCAGTTTGCTGCACATATCTATAAACTGAAGTTTCATATGTTCAGCTTCTGCACAAATTTTCTCGGCCGAGCTCTTTCTTTCCTCATAGTTTTTAAATGAAAGTTTCCTGTCAGAAATATGACATCAGCATGCGTGAATAAAAGACATATGATTACTTTTGTTTTTAGTTCTTATGTTTGTTAAAGTCTATATCGGCAAAGTTGTTTTTTTTTAGATGAAATTGGTTGTGTTTAGTAGCTCCAGTCTAGTTCTCTGACTGTCTAGTTTTGTGTTTAGTGTATTCCTATTTAACCATTTTTACCTCTCAATGCATTATATTTATTGCATTCCTGAAGGTGGTTTGTTGTAGTATCTCATGTTTGTTCACATGTACATGTTTGTTTTTCCTGAACATTGTGTACATCTGGTTTTGAAGTAGATTGTGCCCTGCATGTTCTTAGTCATCATCATGTGCCTTACCAGTTCACGTAGGTGATCATGTCCTTCCACAATCTTCTATCCATCGTGCATCATATCAGTTCTGTTGTTGACTGTTTTTAATGCCATGACACCAAGCTATCTAGTATTTTCTCTCTTTATCATTCACAATCTCTCTTTCCATGTATTTTGCCAGTTGTAACCAACTATTCCAACTTTCCTCTTCTCATGATGTGCCTGAAAAATGTTGATTGTTTCTTTCTGATGTTTCTTAGGAGCTCCCTTTTTGTGTTGGCCTCTTGAGAATTTCCTCATTGGTCTTGTTAGCAGTCCAGGGAACTTTCAACATTCTTCTGAGAAATCCCATCTCTGTGGCCTCTAATAGCCTTTTCATTTCTTTGTTTACTGTCTCTGATTAGTTTCCTTAGATTAGAACTGGCTCGTGTTCTTAGTCAGGAGATGATATTCCTTTTTTCTGTAGGGATTTGATACTTTTGGTCCCTTTCATCAAACTGACCTTCCATTGATCAGTAAGCTTGGTTGTTCCATTTTGCTACAATTCTTGACAAAGTTAAAGGTTTATAGTGATACTGCACTCTTAGAGTTGTCAGGTTTTTTTTCAGGTAGAAAAGAAAGATTGTCTGTTTTTGACAGCAGAAAACGGATGATTTCATGATTTTTTTTAGGAAAAAAAAAAAGAAACACTTTCATGACTTATTTTAAACCATTTGTGGCACTTTATGTTATGGCACTGACATTAAATGTGATATGCAATCTACTAATACTACTACCACACACTACTACTAATACTGCAACTATTACAACATTAATAACTAACTGAGGCCATCCACTACCAGATTCCATTATTGAAACCTGTTTGGCACTGCGGTACCAGAACATAAAAAATACACCTTCTAATTTGTTAAAAATAAATAGAGCATTGATAATTCTACATTACTGACATGTCATTTCTTACTATTAAAAATGAACAAAACATTGCTAGCTATGAGCAAAGATGCTGTAACATTCAACTTCCTGCAAATTTGTTAATATTATAAAATAATGTTTTAGATGTGAGAATAAACGTAAGAAAATGGTTTACGGGGAAAAGGAAAAATGTAAAATGTAACCAAAAAGAACATATAAATCTTATGGTAAAAATGCAAGACCTAGCAACCCTACTCTCTGTGTTAATGCAAACATGTGAAATCTGGACAGTGTATAGACACCACAAAAAAGAAGTTAAATCACTTTGACACAGTCTGCCTTAGGCAGTTGATGAACATAAATTGGCAAGATAAGACGCCAGAATTTGCCATTTAGGATGTTAATAGGGGAGACCGACTGGGAGGTCAAGTTTAGGATTGGTCAGTGGATGGACTGTTGACAATGTTGTTGCGACCAGACGACCAGATGTCGCAGGTTACTGAGCTTCCATTTGTGGGCCACTGTCAGATGTAGACATAAGAGTATATATAATCTGTAATATAAGAGTATAGAGTAATATCTGTATATATAAGAGTATAGTACAACAATGACAATACAAAACAAAGACAAGAAAGAGTATAACAACCAAAGTAGAGTATATTTACTTAATAACACAACCACAGTAAAGAATATATCACAACCACAGCAAAGAATATAACACAACCATAAAAAGAGTATTATACAACCACAAAAAAAAGAATAGAACACAATCGCAACAAATAGTACAACAAAACCACAACAAATAGTACAACAAAACCACAATAAAGAGTATAATACAACCACAACAAATAGTATAACACAACCACAACAAATAGTATAACACAACCACAACAAACAGTATAACACAACCACAACAAAGAGTATGCACCAACAACAAGTGCAACACAACAAGGAGCCTAATAAATAAGTCTCAAGAAAGAGAACCTTGAAAGAAGTGCCTTGAGGTATTCCTTAATGATTTTCCTTAGACCCTTGGCAAGCAAGATCTCATACATCATGGGCTTCAAATGTAGAAAGTCTCTGTGGTAGTCAGCCCAGGTGGCAATGATTGTCTCTACACAGTTTGAGTTGGCCATCCTGTGGGAGCACGCAGTGAGGAAACTTATTTAGTGACATTTGTGGGTACAGCATGAAGCAATAACACTACTCTAAACCAAAAGAATTATCTGATAATATAATAAATGTAAAACGATAATATTGTAAAGAAGTGTATAGAGTTGAAGTGCAAAGTTATAACAAAGTGACAAATATCTGAAATAAAAACATGACAAAATTATAACAATATGACAATTATCTGAAAAAAAAAACATGACTGAATTATAACAATATGACAAATATTTGAGATAAAACATGACAAAATTATTCTATCTATCTATTGTCCTTTCGAGCCGAAGACGGCACATAGGGCAGAACCACAATCTCAAAAACAGAAACCTTGCGTGCCAAAGTGGCACATACTGCAGAGATCACTGTTCAAAAATATATGGCACTGTTTCCATAACAATACTTTTTATAATAACAGCTTGTCAAGCCATCGATCAACCTCCTTAGTCGCCTCTTACGACATGCCTGGAAGGTCACAGTGTCACTATTCTTTACTTCCCTTATAATAAGGCCCCGGTAACACACAGGAACAAAAAAAACAATGTGACAAATAGTTGAAATAAAACATGACAAAATTATCACAATATCTTTATCTTCTTCTTGGTTATATTAGATAGCTCTCTCTTCTTCTACCTTTCAGCTCCCAGTGGAGCATAGGTCTTTAATAAACACTTTCCAAGTCGTTCTGTTTCTTGCCATTCTTTTAAGATCATTCCATGTCTTCCCCATCATCTTCATCTCTGCTTCTATCTGTCCTCTCCAAGAATTCCTTGGTCTTCCTCTTTGTCTTTTTCCTTGGGGATTCCAAAAAAGGGCCTGCTGTGTAATACTCTCAGTTGGCTTCCGCAGTGTGTGTCCTATCCAGCGCCATCGTCTTCGCTGCATCTCTTTATCCACTGGTATTCTTGTCCATGTTTGTGGAGGTTTTTTTCAGCTTATTTTTGTAACAGTATGGGATAGCCAGTCCCATGCCCAACCTTCCTTTCTCGCCTCTTACGAACATGCCTGGTAAGGTACAACACCGCTATTCTTTACTCCCCTTTCGGACCCCGGCAACACACTGGCACAACATATAACAATATGATGGAGTTTAAAGCTAGCCTTCAAGTGAATAGATGAATTAAACATTTGTACAGATGCAATAATACAAATAATAATATGGTTAACGACAAAGATAAACTTGATACATCATCATCATTGAGTGCCTTCTCCGCATCCAAGGTTGGCTACCATGGAGCGCCATTCCACCCTGTCTCTTGCTTTGATGGTGCAGATTGCCATAGGTTGACTTGTCCATCTTTTGATGTTACTAGTCCATGTTAGTCTTGGTCTGCCTCTGCCTCTTTTACCTTGTATTTTCCCCTCCAATATTAATTTCAATAGGCTGTTGTGTCCTTTAATATGCCCCAAAAATTTCATTTGTCTTGTTCTAATTGTGTTTAGTAGTTATCTTTTCATTTTTAGTTAATTTAAGACTTCTTTTGTTTTCTTTTCTTTCCATCCAATTTTACCTATTCTTCTATAAATCCACATTTCAAAGGCTTCAATTTTCTGTTCTGTTTTCTGGTCTAATGTCCTTGTTTCTGCACCATACAGGAATATTGAGAAGATGTAACATTTTGCAATTCTTAGTTTTAGCCCTGGTGTTATTTGTTTTGATGTTAGTATATTTTTCATGGCATTGAAATTACTTTTTGCCATTCCTATTCTTTTGTTTATTATTATTGTCTTTTGATATTATGAGATCAATAGTAGACAAAAAAGGAATTGAAGTCAACGGTCACAACATAAATAATTTGCGATATGCGGATGACACAGTCTTAATAGTAGAGACAGAGAACGAACTACAAGAAATGATAGACATAATAGTAGAAGAAAGCAACAAGAAAGGTCTCAGTCTGAATAGTAAGAAAACAGAAGTAATGGTTATATCGAAGAAACAATCATCATCATCATGCAGCATAAAAATAAACGAGACAAATCTAGAACAAGTGCAACATTTCAAATACTTGGGCACAATAATTACATCAGATGGGAGATGCACCACAGAAATAAAAAGCAGAATAGCTCAGGCCAAAATAGCATTTAAGAAAATGAAAAATATCTTATGCAACAAATCTATGTCAATAAAAATGAGAAAGAAAGTTCATCAGTGCTATATAGAACCAATTCTGACCTATGGAAGTGAATCATGGACAGTAGACAAACAAATGAAAAGACGGTTAGAGGCCACAGAGATGGGATTTCTCAGAAGAATGTTGAAAGTTCCCTAGACAGATAAAAAGACCAATGAGGAAGTTCTCAAAGAGGCCAACACAAAAAGGGAGCTCTTAAAAACATCAGAAAGAAGCAATCAACATTTTTCGGACACATCATGAGAAGAGGAAAGTTGGAATACTTGGTTACAACTGGCAAAATAAAAGGAAAGAGAGATCGCGGACGACAAAGAGAGAAAATACTGGATAGCTTGGTGTCATGGCATGGAAAACAGTCAACAACAGAACTGATATGATGCACTGTAGATAGAAGATTGTGGAGGGACATGATCACCTACGCCAACCGGCAGGGTACATGATGATGATGATTCTTTTGTTTATTTCAGTTGTACATTTTCCATCACTGGTTATAGTATGTCCCAGGTAGTTGTAGCTCTGGACTGTCTCCAGATATATTCCTTCAACTTTGATATTTAATTGTAGGTCTTGAGAATTTTTTTTTTTTTATGATCATAGTTTTAGTCTTTTCGATATTCATATCTAGTCTATATTTTTTGCTTGTCATGTTTATTACATTAAGTAATTGTTGTAGATCTGTAGAATTTTCTGCTAGTAGTAAACTTGATACAACGGGTGATTATGAATGTCAACCCACCAGTTTCTGGTCATCAGCTCATTGAAGCAGTTGCTTTCTCGCAGGTCAATGAAAAGCTCTTCAAGGATTATCTCACAGCTAGAAAATGGAAATGTTATAACAGTGTTATTTGTGAGCTAGAAAATGGAAATGTCATAACAGTGTTATTTCTGAGCTAGAAAACGGAAATGTAACAACAGTGTTATTTGTGAGCTAGAAAATGGAAATGTAACAACAGTGTTATTTGTGAGCTAGAAAATGGAAATGCAACAACAGTGTTATTTGTGAGCTAGAAAATGGAAATGTAACAACAGTGTTATTTGTGAGCTAGAAAATGGAATTGTAACAACAGTGTTATTTGTGAGCTAGAAAATGGAAATGTAACAACAGTGTCATTTGTGAGCTAGAAAATGGAAATGTAACAACAGTGTTATTTGTGAGCTAGAAAATGGAAATGTAACAACAGTGTCATTTGTGAGCTAGAAAATGGAAATGTAACAACAGTGTTATTTGTGAGCTAGAAAATGGAAATGTAACAACAGTATTATTTGTGAGCTAGAAAATGGAAATGTAACAACAGTGTTATTTGTGAGCTAGAAAATGGAAATGTAACAACTGTGTTATTTGTGAGCTAGAAAATATAAAAGTGTCATTTGTGAGCTAGAAAATGGAAATGTAACAACAGTGTTATTTGTAAGCTATAAAATGTCATAACAGTGTCATTTGTGAGCTAGAAAATATCATAACAGTATTATTTGTAAGCTAGAAAATGGAAATGTAACAACAGTATTATTTGTAAGCTAGAAAATGGAAATGTAACAACAGTGTTATTTGTGAGCTAGAAAATGGAAATGCAACAACAGTGTTATTTGTGAGCTAGAAAATGGAAATGTAACAACAGTGTTATTTGTGAGCTAGAAAATGGAAATGTAACAACAGTGTTATTTGTGAGCTAGAAAATGGAAATGTAACAACAGTGTTATTTGTGAGCTAGAAAATGGAAATGTAACAACAGTGTCATTTGTGAGCTAGAAAATGGAAATGTAACAACAGTGTTATTTGTGAGCTAGAAAATGGAAATGTAACAACAGTATTATTTGTGAGCTAGAAAATGGAAATGTAACAACAGTGTTATTTGTGAGCTAGAAAATGGAAATGTAACAACAGTGTTATTTGTGAGCTAGAAAATATAAAAGTGTCATTTGTGAGCTAGAAAATGGAAATGTAACAACAGTGTTATTTGTAAGCTATAAAATGTCATAACAGTGTCATTTGTGAGCTAGAAAATATCATAACAGTATTATTTGTAAGCTAGAAAATGGAAATGTAACAACAGTATTATTTGTAAGCTAGAAAATGGAAATGTAACAACAGTGTTATTTGTGAGCTAGAAAATGGAAATGCAACAACAGTGTTATTTGTGAGCTAGAAAATGGAAATGTAACAACAGTGTTATTTGTGAGCTAGAAAATGGAAATGTAACAACAGTGTTATTTGTGAGCTAGAAAATGGAAATGTAACAACAGTGTCATTTGTGAGCTAGAAAATGGAAATGTAACAACAGTGTTATTTGTGAGCTAGAAAATGGAAATGTAACAACAGTGTCATTTGTGAGCTAGAAAATGGAAATGTAACAACAGTGTTATTTGTGAGCTAGAAAATGGAAATGTAACAACAGTGTTATTTGTGAGCTAGAAAATGGAAATGTAACAACAGTGTTATTTGTGAGCTAGAAAATAGAAATGTAACAACAGTGTTATTTGTGAGCTAGAAAATATAAAAGTGTCATTTGTGAGCTAGAAATTGGAAATGTAACAACAGTGTTAATTGTAAGCTAGAAAATGTCATAACAGTGTTAATTCGTGAGCTAGAAAATGTCGTAAAAGTGTTATTTGTGAGCTAGAAAATGTCATAACAGTGTCATTTGTGAGCTAGAAAATGTCGTAAAAGTGTTAATTTGTGAGCTAGAAAATGTCATAACAGTGTTATTTGTGAGCTAGAAAATGTCATAACAGTATTATTTGTAAGCTAGAAAATGTCATAACAGTGTTATTTGTGAGCTAGAAAATGTCATAACAGTGTTAATTCGTGAGCTAGAAAATGTCGTAAAAGTGTTATTTGTGAGCTAGAAAATGGAAATGTAACAACAGTGTTATTTGTGAGTTACAAAATGTGATAACAGTGTTATTTGTGAGCTAGAAAATGCGATAACAGTGTTAACTGTGAGAGAGAAGAACAAAAGAGATTATGACCAGATAACTTTGTCCTTGCCCTGTCCTAGTCACAAAATGTTTCTTATTATTGTTTTATTTTATTGTTTGTATACATGAGCTTTATATTTCCGGTGAAGTCCAGAGGGACTGAATTTTCTGTGAATATCACTTTTTCCTATTCTTCACACTTGCAGCCAAGTGCTCAGGTGTCCCTCACCTTACAGATATTCTCCGACTGCAATATACTCTCATTTTTTACCGCTGAATTTTGACATTTTTTTGGGGTTGATATCCAATCAATATTAAAACAGGTAAATAAATTTAAATATTTGGGAACTTTGTTAACCTCAGATGGAAGATGTACAACAGAGGTGAGATGCAGAATGGCTCAGGCAAAGACAGCTTTCTAAAAAATGAGGAAGATACTATGCAATCCATTTTTGAAAATAGAAACATTAAAAGAGCTCTTAAATGTTATGTAGAGCAAGTCTTATCACCAGGATGTGAATCATGGACAATAGGACATCAGACAAAGATAATCGCTGAAGGCTGTAAAAATGTGGTTTTACAGAAGAATGTTGAGAACACCATGGACAGCTTAGAAGAATAATGAAATATTCTGAAAGAGGCCAAAGCAAAATGAGAGCTAATTTCCAATATTAGGAAGAGACAATCATCATTTTTTAGCCATGTAATGAGAAGGGAACAGTTGGAATATATTGTAACAAATGATAAAATTGAGGGACGAAGCGATAGAGGGAAGCAAAGAGAAAAGATACCAGACAGCTTAAGAGAATGTCTTGGCAAAAGGTCAACAACAGGAAAGATAAATAACTGTCGAGATTTTTTTCTGGGAAAGTAAAGCGGCATGGGCGTAATATCGACCACATTACCCCAAAAATCATGTGCCGAGGGTCTGTAAAATTTATGGTTGCTAATACCATATTCCCTATATGCCATTTGGTGTGACGGGGGTACTTTACTTTTTTTTTTTTATGGATAGATTTGCTTAACAATTCTGCCCACGTGACAGGCCATTTTGACTGTTAAGGTTTCTTTAACATGTACAGCGTGCACAAGTGACTACCCCTTTTTTTTCCGCTGTTATTTGAGAAAGCTAGACATCAGATCTCACTACCAGAGACAGGGGAGGGTAAAACTAAGAAGGAACAGCTAATTCAAACTGCAAATTTCCAACCACCTGTGATGAGATTCAAACCTGGGACTTTCTGCTCAGAGGCTGACACCTTACCTCTAGACCACACTGTCCACACTATGCTTGTGTAAGGTCATTCCTGTGAAAACCACCGGGCTGAAATTAGTATTGAGAGCGGCAGGAGATATTAAAGGCTGTGTCCAAAAAGTGTTCCTTGTTGCAGTTTCCTCATATTCCAAGTCCGGCTTGCTGCAGGAGCTACTGAGTTAAGTGCTCTGTGTACACCGTGAGCTCTGTTTCATCTGGATTGTGTTTCGATATTCCAATTGCATACGATGAATGATGATATCGTACGATGGGGAACAGATGGTTGTGTTCACTTTCTGTGCGGTTTCGCCTTATGTCTTTTGGCATGTGCTGAGACTGCTATGATGGAGATTGCAGCTGTCTTTCTTTGTTTGGGAGATAAGATATTAATTCGAATGATTCCATTGGCACAGGCGGTTGAGCAATTATGGATTTTAATTCGTTTGCAGTTTTACCAGGGGCCTTCCATAACATTGAGAGCCACCTAGTCCTGAGTAGGACTACGAAGAGAGCTAAACATATGCATGAATACAAATGCTGAGTTTTAATTTGGATGATTCCACTGGCATGGGCAGTTAAGCAACATATGAATTTTAATTCGTTTGCAGTGATACCTGGGCCTTTGACTAACCATAAGCATGAATACAAAAATTAATGAGACAAAAAGTAGCAGTGATTTATGTGCATCAAGATGCATTGTGGGTCATCACAGGTCAACCAGGGTGAGATGTTGGCAATTCTTAGCCTGTACCACAGCAAGACTTCTGTGATGTTGTTCATCCTTTTAATTTGTAACCTTCTCTTGCCCTAGAGCCAGACCACTGACTGCCATATGTGTGTAACATAAGATGGTTTGGTTCCATTCCATTTAGATGACAAACCTATTTTATTTACTGCAATAGATAAACTTCCAACAATTTTTCTAATGCTACCATTTCTCTCGATTCTGGTGAGTACTCTAAACATAGTTATTTGTCATTGATACTTACGTTTATCTGCTTCATTTTGACTTTTCAGGAAGATCAAATACACATATTTCTATTTACTTAAAATTAAAAAAAAACTTTTATGGCTAAAAATTGAACAATGAATCCTCAAAAATTGCCCACCTTAATAACCTCTAATCTTCATTATTTGTTACTTGCATTTACTACTAAAATATAATTAATATTGATATTAAATACCTGTCAACAATGTATTTCTTTCTTTCTTTCTTTCTTTCTAATCTATCCAATCAATCTAATCTATCCAATCCAATCTAATCTATCCAATCCAATCCAATCTAATCTATCCAATCCAATCCTATCCAATCTAATCTATCCAATCTAAATCTATCCAATCTAAATCTATCCAATCTAAATCTATCCAATCTAAATCTATCCAATCTAAATCTATCCAATCTAAATCTATCCAATCTAAATCTATCCAATCTAAATCTATCCAATCTAAATCTATCCAATCTAAATCTATCCAATCTAAATCTATCCAATCTAAATCTATCCAATCTAAATCTATCCAATCTAAATCTATCCAATCTAAATCTATCCAATCTAAATCTATCCAATCTAAATCTATCCAATCTAAATCTATCCAATCTAAATCTATCCAATCTAAATCTATCCAATCTAAATCTATCCAATCTAAATCTATCCAATCTAAATCTATCCAATCTAAATCTATCCAATCTAAATCTATCCAATCTAAATCTATCCAATCTAAATCTATCCAATCTAAATCTATCCAATCTAAATCTATCCAATCTAAATCTATCCAACCTAAATCTATCCAACCTAAATCTATCCAACCTAAATCTATCCAACCTAAATCTATCCAACCTAAATCTATCCAACCTAAATCTATCCAACCTAAATCTATCCAACCTAAATCTATCCAACCTAAATCTATCCAACCTAAATCTATCCAACCTAAATCTATCCAACCTAAATCTATCCAACCTAAATCTATCCAACCTAAATCTATCCAACCTAAATCTATCCAACCTAAATCTATCCAACCTAAATCTATCCAACCTAAATCTATCCAACCTAAATCTATCCAACCTAAATCTATCCAACCTAAATCTATCCAACCTAAATCTATCCAACCTAAATCTATCCAACCTAAATCTATCCAACCTAAATCTATCCAACCTAAATCTATCCAACCTAAATCTATCCAACCTAAATCTATCCAACCTAAATCTATCCAACCTAAATCTATCCAACCTAAATCTATCCAACCTAAATCTATCCAACCTAAATCTATCCAACCTAAATCTATCCAACCTAAATCTATCCAACCTAAATCTATCCAACCTAAATCTATCCAACCTAAATCTATCCAACCTAAATCTATCCAACCTAAATCTATCCAATCTAAATCTATCCAATCTAAATCTATCCAATCTAAATCTATCCAATCTAAATCTATGCAATCTAAATCTATGCAATCTAAATCTATGCAATCTAAATCTATGCAATCTAAATCTATGCAATCTAAATCTATGCAATCTAAATCTATGCAATCTAAATCTATGCAATCTAAATCTATGCAATCTAAATCTATGCAATCTAAATCTATGCAATCTAAATCTATCCAATCTAAATCTATCCAATCTAAATCTATCCAATCTAAATCTATCCAATCTAAATCTATCCAATCTAAATCTATCCAATCTAAATCTATCCAATCTAAATCTATCCAATCTAAATCTATCCAATCTAAATCTATCCAATCTAAATCTATCCAATCTAAATCTATCCAATCTAAATCTATCCAATCTAAGTCTATCCAATCTAAGTCTATCCAATCTAAATCTATCCAATCTAAATCTATCCAATCTAAATCTATCCAATCTAAATCTATCCAATCTAAATCTATCCAATCTAAATCTATCCAATCTAAATCTATCCAATCTAAATCTATCCAATCTAAATCTATCCAATCTAAATCTATCCAATCTAAATCTATCCAATCTAAATCTATCCAATCTAAATCTATCCAATCTAAATCTATCCAATCTAAATCTATCCAATCTAAATCTATCCAATCTAAATCTATCCAATCTAAATCTATCCAATCTAAATCTATCCAATCTAAATCTATCCAATCTAAATCTATCCAATCTAAATCTATCCAATCTAAATCTATCCAATCTAAATCTATCCAATCTAAATCTATCCAATCTAAATCTATCCAATCTAAATCTATCCAATCTAAAATCTAAATCTAAAATCTATCCAATCTAAATCTATCCAATCTAAATCTATCCAATCTAAATCTATCCAATCTAAATCTATCCAATCTAAATCTATCCAATCTAAATCTATCCAATCTAAATCTATCCAATCTAAATCTATCCAATCTAAATCTATCCAATCTAAATCTATCCAATCTAAATCTATCCAATCTAAATCTATCCAATCTAAAATCTAAATCTAAAATCTAAATCTAAAATCTAAAATCTAAATCTAAAATCTAAATCTAAATCTAATCTTAATCTAATCTTAATCTTATCTTATCTTATCTTATCTTATCTTATCTTATCTTATCTTATCTTATCTATCTATCTATCTATCTATCTATCTATCTATCTATCTATCTATCTATCTATCATCTTTTCGAGCCGAAGACGGCACATAGGGCAGAACCACAATCTCAAAAAACAGAAACCTTGCGTGCCAAAATGACACATATTGCAGAGATCACTGCTTCCAAAACTTATGGCTCTATTTCCATAACAATACTTTTTACAATGACAGCTTGTCAAGCCATTGATCAACCTCCTTAGTCGCCTCTTACGACATGCCTGGAAGGTCATAGTGTCACTATTCTTTACTTCCCTCATAATGAAGCCCCGGTAACACACAGGAAAATGTATTTCAGAAGCCTTGAAAAGTTGTCGAAATCAAAACTCATCAGCACAAACACAAAACTTAGACTATTCAAATCAAACGTACTATCAAACCTTACGTATGCATGTGAAAACTGGAAAACAACAAGAAATATAGAAACAAAGTTAACGCATTCAAGAATAAATATCTAAGGAAAATACTTGGTATAGCGTGGAACGAATTCAAAACAAATGGGGAAATTAGAGAAATTGGCAATCAACCACTAATATCTTCAGTAATCAAGAAAAGACGATGGTCATATGTTGGACATGTGATGAGGAGAGAAAATAACTGAATAGCAAAGCAAGCCCTCATATGGGAAACAACAGGTAAGAGGAAAAGAGGAAGACCCAGAGAGACACTGAGAAGAACATTGATGAGAGAGGCAAGAGCAGCAGGAATTGAGAAGAAGCTCTCTCAATGAGATAGAGCTTCTTGCGCAGAACAGAGACAAATGGCAAGATCTGATAAAATACAGTCGAACCTGTCTAAGGCGACCATTCACGGGACTTTCAAAAACTGGTCCCATAGGACAGGTGGTCCTGCCTCACAGGTTTCACATAATAAATAGAGCGATAAAAAAAATTGTATCCTAAGCACTATGAAAACTAACCTGCAAATCAGCGTAATCCATGAGTAGAACATAGTGCACATGTCGGTCTACAATAGCCACTGGTTGGACACTTTTCATAAAACACGATAGTTAAACACACAAAAATAAAACACACATACACAGATTCCACTTATACTGTACATGTATCACTTTTGACTTGAAAAAAAATCCAATATGGTAGTCTGTTGTTTGACAGATGAAATAAACGATAAGTTCAATTTTTCTCTCAAGTCCATGATAACGTCTATTATGTCAGATCTCCCGTTTGTTATTGAATAGGTGCACAGAAGCTCCAAAGCATTATGTGCATCTGCGATAGTGTATGTTTTCTCAATGTCAGTAGAATCTTGTTCGTTGTCTGATTCACTATTCACATCCTCAGCAGCTAAAATTGCAGTGGCAGGAAGATCCCAGTTTGTTTCTATTGTGTTGCAAGTTTGGAACCCTGAATCAATCATGGAGATGTCTGTCAATTGGTATCCAAACAATTCTTTTGAAAGGTTATCCAAAGCAGTAGAAATTGCAGTAGAAACAATTTGCACGTCGGTCTTTGATGCAGATTCCATGTGCGTCAGAGAATATGCGTGTGTTTCAGCAGGACAATGAAAGCCTGCTTTACAGAAACACTTAAGGATGGTTGAGTTGTCCACTTCTTTCCATGCTGCAGCAATCCAGTAGACTACATCCAGTAAATTGACCTGTTTCATGAGTTCGGTTCCGGAAGCATCCTTGTTTGATTCCATGACTGTGATAAGATGTAGAAGCTGTTTTTGTCTAAACTTTAATTTAAATGTCTGAATGACACCCTGGTCTAGGGGTTGAACTAATGCAGTTGTGTTGGGTGGCAGAAACTGCAGCTTAACATTCTGTAGTTCGATCTTGGGATGACAGGTAGCGTTGTCAACAAATAAAATAATGTGGCGCTTTTTTTTCTGCATCTTACGGTCAAAACTTTTCAGCCAATCTTCAAATATAGCTGCAGTCATCCATGCCTTTTTGTTGTTTCTGTAAATCACTGGCAGTGTGTTTATGTTGATGTTTTTAAAAATCCTAGGGTTAGCTGCTTTCCCAATCACTAAAGCCGGTTCTCGTTCCCCCAACATGTTAGTGCATAGCATCACTGTTATTCGCTCTTTGCTTTTTTTACCCCCAGCGCATTTTTCTCCTTTGACAAAAAATGTTTTGTCCGTAGTCGCTTTGAAAAATAACCCGGTTTCATCTAAATTAAAAATGTCTTGAGCAGCGTAACCATAGCATATCTCGGATAATTTAGAAGTCCAGTCAGCCGCAGCACTCATATCTGAATCACCGACTTCGCCACATTGCTTACCAAACACAAGATTGTGTCTTTTAATGAAGGCCTCTAACCAGCCGTTCGATGCTTTAAAGACTGAGTTTTCCAATTCTTTTGCAAACTGTAAAGCTCGTTCTTTGATCATCGGCCCAGATAACGGAATTTTTCGTGCAAGTGCTGATTGACACCATTTCCAACAAAGTGTATTTATGTCTTCATTTCCCGTTTTCCTGCTATTCCTTCTTTTCATACTTGGTGCATTATTTTCAAAGTCATTCATATACTCGGCTTTTCTCTTTAACGTACGTAAAATCTGTGTCTTTCCCACTCCAAACTGTTCTGCCAATAATCGCGAACTTTTACCTTGCTGATTTTGTCGAATCACTGATATTCGTTCTTCCAGCGTTAATGCTTTTGGTTTTACACTTTTGACACTGGCCATTTCCTATATTGTGTGTAACACTTTTAAAATCCACAAAAATAATTCACTGAGATACTGTACATGTACATGAATACACTCTAAGCGGGCAATGACTAATTCTTTAGTTAATTCCTGTAATTTATACGGGCCACGCAATGGTCTACTCTGGTCTAGACGGAACCGCGAAGTGATGTCACTTCACGAATCATAGATCTGTGTCTGCACCAGTATTGACTGATAAACGTAACACGTCCCACTGTAATCTGGGACTCACTAAATACGGGAAAACATCAACACCTGTAGACACCTGTGTCGATCGTTTATGGCTCCTAGCGAGACGAAGGACTGGCTGGTCGTCGTAAACGGGATAAATAACATTGGCGGCGGTTAATTAGCCTGGTCTCTGGTCGCGTCATACGGTGAGCACCGTAATCAGTGTTAGCATATAGTAAAAAACTCGGGGAAATTGTAGACCCGGTCCTATAACCAGGGAAACGCTTTAAACAGGTGGTCCTAAGACCAGGTTCGACTGTATCTTTAAAAAAATTGAAAACTGCTAGAATAAAAATTTAGATAAGAGGAGGAGTATCTTGGTCTACGCCCTATGGGCCGGCAATAGCTCAAAAGGTCAATAAATAGATAGATTAAATATTGACTTTAGCTAAATACATGTTTTTTTGTTTTTTTTTGGTATTTGGTGTCACAAATTCAAACCACTTCCATAAAATATTAATTTTAAGATTGAGTGGAATGTACTAGACGCAGAACATCTTTCTTCATAAATACTTCAAAACTTCCAAGATTATAACTTTAACACCACTTTGAGGTTAAAAAAAGAGAAACAGTTGTGTGAAGCTAAGAATTTGCAGCTAATGGTACTTCACAAATCCTGACAATCATTTTTTTTTTTAAAAACACTACTCACCAAAACTTCCCTAATTCTAGAAATTTGTCCGTCAGTTGTTGGAACGGATCTTTGCGGATCTGTTCGGCATCATCAGCCACTTCCTCCTCATACTCATTCTTAATGTACCTCTTTCGTAACTCTTTCATGTAATCCCCAAATGCCAGACAGTTGTTAGCATTGGCTATCTGTGAATTATTTACATTTTGTGACATTCATTGGCACAAGACGTTGAAAATATAACTGCATGACAGTGGCAAAAAACTTGAAAATTATAAGAATTTGTATAAATTATAAAAAAAAAAAAAAAGAGGAGGTGTTGTATATGTGGAGGGGGTGTTTTTTGCTGGGAGAGGGGGTGCTGTATGATGACGGAGGGGGTGTTGTGTGCTCGGGAGGGAAAACTTTCTGTTGTGGTTGAAATAAAAACTGATTTGAAAACTTTATGGCAACTGCACTTGGAATTCGTCCTTTACTCAGTGGACCTGCACTGTAGCGATAGTAGCTTAGATAACAAGATAACCTTAGTGATAGTAGCTTAGATAACAAGATAACCTTAGTGATAGTAGCTTAGATAACAAGATAACCTTAGTGATAGTAGCTTAGATAACAAGATAACCTTAGTGATAGTAGCTTAGATAACAAGATAACCTTAGTGATAGTAGCTTAGATAACAAGATAACCTTAGTGATAGTAGCTTAGATAACAAGATAACCTTAGTGATAGTAGCTTAGATAACAAGATAACCTTAGCGATAGTAGCTTAGATAACAAGATAACCTTAGTGATAGTAGCTTAGATAACAAGATAACCTTAGTGATAGTAGCTTAGATAACAAGATAACCTTAGTGATAGTAGCTTAGATAACAAGATAACCTTAGTGATAGTAGCTTAGATAACAAGATAACCTTTAGTGATAGTAGCTTAGATAACAAGATAACCTTAGTGATAGTAGCTTAGATAACAAGATAACCTTAGTGATAGTAGCTTAAATAACAAGATAACCTTAGTGATAGTAGCTTAGATAACAAGATAACCTTAGTGATAGTAGCTTAGATAACAAGATAACCTTAGTGATAGTAGCTTAGATAACAAGATAACCTTAGTGATAGTAGCTTAGATAACAAGATAACCTTAGTGATAGTAGCTTAGATAACAAGATAACCTTAGTGATAGTAGCTTAGATAACAAGATAACCTTAGTGATAGTAGCTTAGATAACAAGATAACCTTAGTGATAGTAGCTTAGATAACAAGATAACCTTAGTGATAGTAGCTTAGATAACAAGATAACCTTTAGTGATAACCTTAGTGATAGTAGCTTAGATAACAAGATAACCTTAGTGATAGTAGCTTAGATAACAAGATAACCTTAGTGATAGTAGCTTAGATAACAAGATAACCTTAGTGATAGTAGCTTAAATAACAAGATAACCTTTAGTGATAACCTTAGTGATAGTAGCTTAAATAACAAGATAACCTTAGATATAGTAGCTTAGATAACAAGATAACCTTAGTGATAGTAGCTTAGATAACAAGATAACCTTAGTGATAGTAGCTTAGATAACAAGATAACCTTAGTGATAGTAGCTTAGATAACAAGATAACCTTAGTGATAGTAGCTTAGATAACAAGATAACCTTAGTGATAGTAGCTTAAATAACAAGATAACCTTTAGTGATAACCTTAGTGATAGTAGCTTAAATAACAAGATAACCTTAGATATAGTAGCTTAGATAACAAGATAACCTTAGTGATAGTAGCTTAGATAACAAGATAACCTTAGTGATAGTAGCTTAGATAACAAGATAACCTTAGTGATAGTAGCTTAAATAACAAGATAACCTTAGTGATAGTAGCTTAAATAACAAGATAACCTTAGTGATAGTAGCTTAAATAACAAGATAACCTTAGTGATAGTAGCTTAAATAACAAGATAATCTTAGTGATAGTAGCTTAAATAACAAGATAACCTTAGTGATAGTAGCTTAGATAACAAGATAACCTTAGTGATAGTAGCTTAAATAACAAGATAATCTTAGTGATAGTAGCTTAAATAACAAGATAACCTTTAGTGATAACCTTAGTGATAGTAGCTTAAATAACAAGATAACCTTAGTGATAGTAGCTTAGATAACAAGATAACCTTAGTGATAGTAGCTTAGATAACAAGATAACCTTAGTGATAGTAGCTTAAATAACAAGATAACCTTAGTGATAGTAGCTTAAATAACAAGATAACCTTAGTGATAGTAGCTTAAATAACAAGATAATCTTAGTGATAGTAGCTTAAATAACAAGATAACCTTAGTGATAGTAGCTTAAATAACAAGATAATCTTAGATATAGTAGCTTAGATAACAAGATAACCTTAGTGATAGTAGCTTAGATAACAAGATAACCTTAGTGATAGTAGCTTAAATAACAAGATAACCTTAGTGATAGTAGCTTAGATAACAAGATAATCTTAGTGATAGTAGCTTAAATAACAAGATAATCTTAATGATAGTAGCTTAGATAACAAGATAACCTTAGTGATAGTAGCTTAAATAACAAGATAACCTTAGTGATAGTAGCTTAAATAACAAGATAATCTTAGTGATAGTAGCTTAAATAACAAGATAACCTTAGTGATAGTAGCTTAAATAACAAGATAACCTTAGTGATAGTAGCTTAAATAACAAGATAATCTTAGTGATAGTAGCTTAGATAACAAGATAACCTTAGTGATAGTAGCTTAGATAACAAGATAACCTTAGTGATAGTAGCTTAAATAACAAGACCACTGTAATAGTAGCTTAAATAACAAGATAATCTTAGTGATAGTAGCTTAAATAACAAGACCACTGTGATAATAGCTTAAATAACAAGACAATACAAAATAATAACGATCAGACAGTATGAGTTCTTACCACATAGTGGACAAAATATTTTGGTTCATTCCTGTCTGCCAGGTGACGTTTGTCATATTCTTTGAGTTCAGCTGTAATCAAAAATACAATTAAAGACCACAGAACAACTGACTTTTTACCTTATCCTATCTATATGTAGTGGTAACAACAAAGAAAAAGACATCATCTCAGTGCAAATTAAAGACAAGTGGAACAATATTAAAACAGGTAAATGAATTTAAATATTTGGGAACTTTTTTAACCTCAGATGGAAGATGTACAACAGAGGTGAGATGCAGAATGGCTTAGGCAAAAGCAGCTTTCCAAAAAATGAGGAAGATACTATGCAATCCATTTTTGAAAACAGAAACAAGAAAAAGAGTTCTTAAATGTTATGTAGAGCCAGTCTTAATATATAGGTGTGAATCATGGACAATAGGACAACAGACAAGAAAATCACTAGGGTTTATAGAAATGTGGTTTTACAGAAGAATGTTGAGAATACCATGGACAGCTAAGAAGAGTAATGAAAATGTTCTGAAAGAGGCCAAAGCAAAAAGAGAGCTAATTTCAAATATTAGGAAGAAACAATCATCATTTTTGGCCATGTAATGAGAAGAAAACAGCAGGAATATATTGTAACAACTGGGAAAATTGAGGGATGAAGAGATAGAGGGAAGCAAAGAGAAAAGATACCAGACAGCTTAAGAGAATGGCTTGGCAGAAGGTCAACAACAGAAATGATAAATAACTGTCGAGATCGAAAGTTGTAGAGAGACATGATCACCTACACCAGCAGGCCCGGTACTTGATGATGATCTATATGTAACATAATTATTGTGGGGAGCCGCAATCATCAATTCCTGGCTACGTGTGATTGATAGTTGTTAGCCATTAACTGCAGGATATTTGTCATACTGTCTATTTATCTGCTTCTCAATATTTCTCAAACTATGTGGCCATATTTTACTGAACTGGACTACAAAGGACAAGCGGTCGGGATCAATCCTGATCGATGGTTTCACCCAGCCTTAAAATGGGCACTAGATTTTTTTCTGGGAAAATAAACTGGCACAGATGTAATACTGACCACATCACCCCAATAATCATGTGCCGGAGGTCTAAAAAAATCATACTGATGTTTCAGCCTACATGAGAACTACAACAAACAATGAAACACAGATAAATACTAGTACATATATGATGATTGGGACAGGTAAATTTGGTGATAAGACTAAATAATAGACAGAAAAATGGATGATATTAGACAAACATAAAGTAGCAGTGGTATAAAGTAAGAGGGAATGGGTAAATAGATGCAGTGCTGCGGTAAAGCTGGTTGCAAGGAGCCAGTAGTGGGGTGTAACATACACTTCTACAAGGAAAGGTGACAGCTTTACAAGAAAGGAACACAACAAAATACTGACACTTGACAGCTGACACTAGATGTTTGTCTAATGTCATCCATTTTTCTGTGTTTTGGTTAGTTGGTCTCATCACCAGACTTACCTGTCCCGATCATCCTAAATGTAGTAGTATTTATCTGTGTTTCATCGTATGTTGTCGTTGTTCTTGTTTTCTGAAGAAGGCCGCATGTAGGCTGAAATGTCAGTATTGTGTTGTGTTCCTTTTTTGTAAAGCTACAGATAGGTATCAGAACTAAGGGTTAAGATCAAAGGAAGGAGAACTGTTGATTGCACAAGAAAACATAAGGAAACGATGGACAGAATACATTAAAGATCTTTATAATGATGAACAAAGAAAAGAAAATATTAACTCTTTCCATATGGAAGCTTTTTATAGACGCAAAGGAAGAGATTTTAGAGACAACATTTTTCATGGTTTTAAGAATCAATCTACATATTTATATTTATCTAACATATAACATATTATATTTGAATTTTTAGATAATTTAATAAGTTATTAGATTTCACCAATACCAAGATGATACAAGACATGTCAAATGAATATGTTTTGATGGCGTTCACACTATTCAAACTGAGTTTGCGCACTATGCGGTGAAACGTACGCTGCCGAAATCGGCAAGATGCACAGTGCGGTGAAATGTACGAAAAGAGTTAAGGATAATAAAGAAGGACCAGAAATACTCAAGGAAGAAGTGGAAGACACCTTGTGCAATATGAAAGTAGGAAAAGCTCCAGGACCAGATAATATAACTAAAGAAGAAATTGAGGCCACTGGTGATTTTGCAATAGAAATAATAACAAAGAACACTGAGGCGAGAAGCAACAAGAGCAGTATCAGCCCCCTAGCTGAGGTTAAAAGGCTCACTCACAACAGGGGCATGTGGTGTGATACAAGTGAGGTTAAAAAGCTCACTCACAATAGGGACATGTGGTGTGATACAAGTGAGGTTAAAAGGCTCACTCACAACAGGCGCATGTGGTGTGATACAAGTGAGGTTAAAAGGCTCACTCACAACAGGTGCATGTGGTGTGATACAAGTGAGGTTAAAAGGCTCACTCACAACAGGCGCATGTGGTGTGATACAAGTGAGGTTAAAAGGCTCACTCACAACAGGGGCATGTGGTGTGATACAAGTGAGGTTAAAAGGCTCACTCACAACAGGGACATGTGGTGTGATACAAGTGAGGTTAAAAGGCTCACTCACAACAGGGGCATGTGGTGTGATACAAGTGAGGTTAAAAGGCTCACTCACAACAGGGGCATGTGGTGTGATACAAGCAAAGTCTGACAATTAATAAATAGCAAAAATTGTTAGACAAGGAGTCTAGAATTTCTACTTTTGAGAGAGGCTTTTATCTCGAAGGGAGAAGAGATAAACAGATGTCAAGATTACTAAAGTCGACAGATCTATCTAATCTATCTTTCCTTCACCTGAAGTATTGTCTATATCTGCAATGTCATTTCCTATATAAATTTTACTGTCTTTTGTAATTCTTGCAGTGGCCCATATTGTTTTGTCTGTTGTGCTGTATCTATGGGCCAACGGATTTTCCTCAGTCTGCTGTGTTCAGTAGTCTTGGAGTATGTGTTCGGCAGTCTGGGGCTCCTGTCCACGTTTACATGTAATCGGGGTGCCGATCTTGAATTTTGTATACATGTGACTTTGGAGTTGATTATGTCCTGTTCCGAGGCATATAATGATAACTTGTTCACATCTATTCATATTATGAAAGGCATCCTGATTTGGTACTTGTGGTCTTCTGATTATTTGATTATCTGTTTCTTATGTTGGTATGTCACCGGTGAATCTGGTTGTGTGCCTATTGCACCTTCTTTTACCAACTGGTCTTCTCTCTCTTTCCCTGGTATTCCACAGTGAGATGGGAGGTTGAAGTCAATAGATAGAAATCTCTCTTGGATAGGCTGTGTTTTCTGTTCCAGAACCAGCAGTCACCGCAATCTTTATATAACTCAAGACAAGCTTTATATAACTCAAGACAAGCTTTATATAACTCAAGACAAGCTTTATATAACTCAAGACAAGCTTTATATAACTCAAGACAACTAACCAGTTTTACTGAAGATTCTTGAGTTACTTACTCATGTATTCCTGGGAGAATCTATTGAGCTCATCAGCAAACAGTTCCAAGACTCTCTTAACCAGGTCTTGACCAATAATATTGGCCACTTGCAACTGGGAAGACATGAAGAATCAATGTTTCTTATCAAAGCTACTTAATTCAATTTGTAGTTTATATTTAAGTCATTTATTTCAATCAATGTTCATATTTAAATTATCTGAATCATACAAGTATGGGAGATGAATAATTTGTGCACTAGGAGATATGGGACTAAAACTATGATCATAAACAAAGAAAATACTCAAAACCTACAAGTAGATATCAAAATTGAAGGAATAGACCTGGAGACAGTTCAGAACTACAACTACCTTGGACATACTATAACCAGTGATGGAAAATGTACAACTGAAATAAACAAAAGAATAGGAATGGCAAAAAGTAATTTTAATGCCATGAAAAATATACTGACATCATAACAAATAACACCATGGCTAAAACTAAGAATAACAAAATGTTATATCTTCTCAACATTCCTGTATGGTGCAAAAACATGGACATTACACAAGAAAACTAACAGGAAATTGAAGCCTTTGAAATACGGATTTATAGAAGAATAGGTAGAATGGGATCGAAGGAAAAGAAAACAAATGATGAAAGTCTTAAAACAACTAAAAATGAAAAGAGAACTACTAAACACAATTTAAACAAGACAAATGCCATTTTTTGGACATGTTAAAAGACACAGCAGGTTACTAATAGTAATCTTGTTAGAGAAAATTAAAAGGTAGAGGCAGACCAAGACTAACATGAACTAGTAACATCAAAAGATGGACAAGTCAGCCTACCTGCACCATCAAAGCAAGAGACAGAGCAGAATGGCGCTCCATGATAGCCAACCTTGGATGCGGAGACAACACTTAATGATGGAAGATATGGAGTAAAGGAAAAGTAGAAGAGGAGTGGTGAGATGAACAGATGAACAATTTTGAGATGAAAGGAATGACGTAACAGAAAAGTCAGGTATTTGTACAAATAAGAATCATTCAAAAAAAGTACTGATGCATAAACACAATTTTTTAGGTAAAAAAAATGGAAGAAACCATTCAAAAAGAGAAGATTCATTTAGAAATACTGGAGTTGAATTTGTTATGAGGTAAATTGTAATATTAACTCTTAGAGGATACATGTCTAAACCATACTTTCTGAAATCCATCTTTCACCACAAATTTTCAATTATGGCAGCTGTGACAAATTTAACCCTCCATGGCAACACCTCCGTAATTTACGAAAGTAAAATAAACATTGCTGAAATTAGTTTGTGGCAGACAAACATTTACCCATCCCTATACCTTCTTGGAGCCTCAGTGGCTGAGTGGTTAGTCTGCTCGCTTCCTGACCAGAAGGGTCCGGATTCGATCCCCAGCAGTGGGGGATTTTTTTCATACTGACAAGGCTCCGGGGTTCACCCAGCCTCTAAAAATGGGTACCAGAGATTTTTCTGGGAAGTAAAGGTGACTTGGTGTGATACAGACCACATCACCCAAAGGTGTGCCATGATCATAGAAAAATATGGTCACTAACACCATATTCCCCATACACCTAGCAAGGCTTGGAGGGGAACCTTTACTTTTACTTGACTTATACCTTTCTAATTCTACTCCCAGTGACCCCTGAGTGTTGCATTTGTTTCCTTTGATATCAGAATTTTTTTTCCAATACAAATATATGCTTTGTAAAAATTACAAAGTTACTGTAAATATGCAGCTGTGTTTTGTTGTAAATATGCAGCTGTGTTTTGTTGTAAATATGCAGCTGTATTTTGTTGTAAATATGCAGCAGTATTTTGCTGTAAATATGCAGCTGTGTTTTGTTGTAAATATGCAGCAGTATTTTGTTGTAAATATGCAGCTGTGTTTTGTTGTAAATATGCAGCTGTATTTTGTTGTAAATATGCAGCTGTATTTTGTTGTAAATATGCAGCTGTATTTTGTTGTAAATATGCAGCTGTATTTTGTTGTAAATATGGCCAATTTTCAAGAAATTCTTTCTTTTTTCTTATGATGGGGGAAATCTCTTCGGCTGTTGGTGAGAAATCAAACAAACCTTTATAACAGGCAGCAAACGACGCTAAGCGGAAGCCACATATACAGGCTGGACAGACAGCCAATGTATCAAAAGACAACGTAACATCTCTGGTAGCCATGGTGCCATGTGGTCAAATTTCTGGCTATAAATTGGTAGCCATGATGACATGTGGTCAAATTTCTGGCTAGAAATTGGTAGCCATGGTGCCATGTGGTCAAATTTCTGGCTATAAATTGGTAGCCATGGTGCCATGTGGTCAAATTTCTGGCTAGAAATTGGTACCCATGGTGCCATGTGGTCAAATTTCTGGCTATAAATTGGTAGCCATGGTGCCATGTGGTCAAATTTCTGGCTATAAATTGGTAGCCATGGTGCCATGTGGTCAAATTTCTGGCTATAAATTGGTAGCCATGGTGCCATGTGGTCAAATTTCTGGCTATAAATTGGTAGCCATGGTGCCATGTGGTCAAATTTCTGGCTATAAATTGGTAGCCATGGTGCCATGTGGTCAAATTTCTGACTATAAATTGGTAGCCATGGTGCCATGTGGTCAAATTTCTGGCTATAAATTGGTAGCCATGGTGCCATGTGGTCAAATTTCTGGCTAGAAATTGGTAGCCATGGTGCCATGTGGTCAAATTTCTGGCTATAAATTGGTAGCCATGGTGCCATGTGGTCAAATTTCTGGTTATAAATTGGTAGCCATGGTGCCATGTGGTCAAATTTCTGGCTATAAATTGAACCTAAGCCAGGCGTGAACTTTTGATCAATATGGTGGATAGGCGGCAGGAACCATTGAAGGCTATGTATGAAAAGTGTTCCTTGTTGCAGTTTCCTCATTCTCCAAGTCCAGCTTGTTGCAATAGCTACTGAGTTAAGTGCTCTGTGTACACCATGAGCTGTGTGCTTCATCCATTTTGATGATGCTTCGATATTCCAATTATTTACTAATTATTTACAATGAATGATGATATCCTATGACAAGGAACAGTTGACTGTGTTCACTATCTGTGCGGTTTCGCCTTGTGTCTTTTGGTGTGTGCTAAGACTTCTATGATGGGGACTACAGATACCTTTCTTTGTTTGGGACATGAGTTATTAATTCGGATGATTCCACTGGCACAGGCAGTTGAGCAATTATGGATTTTAATTCATTTGCAATGATGCCAGGGCCTTCCATAACCATAACTTGTCTCTTCTTGGGTAAACACAAAGCTTTGTAACAAAAGTTCAAAGAAAATCTAATATTCCAACCTTCAAATGTAACAGTGTTCATAATTTTTACGAAGGTGTCATACAGATGTGACTCACAGGACAGATGTCGTAATTAAAACCAGGGCTGAAAGCAGTCAGTGACTGATACCTGACTGCTTGAGCCAAGATCAGTGAACCAGAATTATCCAGATCATATCCCATTTCTTCATGGGGTCTCTAGAAACAGACTAACTAGTCAAGTCTGGACAAATTAGTAGAGATCGAGAGGGAAGGCAACCTGGCACTCAAAAATGCCATACTGATGTTGGATGTATTGGGTTGAAAGATGCAGACATCACAGCTTGGCCGCACATCACAACACAAATGTATATGTGTCCACTTAATGTCCTTTTATGGGTGGACAACAAAGAGGAAAACTTATTCTTTTAGCCACTGATTGAATGCAGAAAGAAAAGAAAAATATACCATTCACAGTTGTTTATTGGGAGCAACGATAGCTCAGTGGTTAGTTAACGGGACTACAAAGGACAAGAGGTAGGGTTCGATCCCAACCGATGACTTCGGTTTCACCCAGTCTTTAATGGGTACCGGATTTTTTTCTGGGAAGTAAAGCGGCATGGGTGTAATACTGACCTCATTACCCCAAAAATCATGTGCAGAAGGTCTGTAAAATTTATGGTCACTAACACCATATTCCCTATACACCACTTGGCGTGACAGGGGTACTTTACTTTTTTTTTTTTTACACAGTTGTTTATCATTGATACATTAGTTGATTTTCTCATCTGTATCTTTCCAAGAAGATAAATACACATGCTTCTTCTACTAGAAAGAAACTCTATTTAAAAGTTTAAATTTTTGTGGTTAAAAACTCAATATTGCATCCCCCTAAACTCTCAGACATCTTTGATATTTTTATTACGAACATTAACAACTAAAATATCATACATACATAAATATTAACTTTAGCTACAAAATGTCATATTTTGAGTACGGTGTCACAAAATGAAACCACTTCCATAAAATATCAGTTTTCAGAATGAGAGGAATGTACTATGTTCAGGACAACTTTATCCATAAATGCTGAACAATTCCAAGATTACAATTAAAATTCCACTTTAAAATGAAAACAAACAGCAGTGCATTGTTTCCTAACATCGTGCATATAAAAATATTCTTGTGCAACTGTTCAACTATTTATAAATTTATGCTCAGGAGAATTATCTTTTCTAGGCCTGATGACTGTGATGTCAAACCACATAGTTCATAACGCAGGGATGGAAGTCAATGCAAATAAAATGTGGATAAATAGGAGATTAAAAGCTCACATTCTGTTCCATCATCTGGAAAATGATGACTGGCAACTGTGTGTTGAAGAAGCCATCACCATCCTGGTCTGGGGCCTCATCTTTGATCCAGTCCTGGGTAGGAGATGAAGAGCATGAGTAAAGTTGGTAACTATATTTCCGAGGTTCGATTTTTAAATTATTATGAATATCCATAACATAAGCTTACAAGATAACATATAGGTTTATCAAGGAAAATTAATGAAAAATTCAGGATTATATGGTGTATATATATATACACCAATATAAATATATAAAAATATTGAATGATATCTACAACAGCGGATATATACCAGACGACATGCTCAAATCAATATTCATAGCCCTACCAAAGAAATCGGGTGCGATTGAATGCAATGATCATCGCACAGTAAGCCTTAGGAGTCATATGACTAAGATATTGCTAAGAATCATCATGCGAAGAGTGTGAAACAAAATCAGTCCAGAAATTAGCGATGACCAGTGTGGTTTTGTTAGAGATAAAGGAACAAGCAATGCCATTTATATCATAAGATCTTTAGTAGAAAGAACCATAGAGGTGAAAACAGATCTATACCTATGTTTCATAGATTACACCAAGGCATTTGACAAAGTAAAGCACCAAGAAATAATCAAAATTTTAGAAAGCATAAGCTTGATATATATAGACTATAATACTTGATTCAACATTTTAGAAAGCATAAACATAGACAGCAAAGATCTAAGAATAATAAAGAACATGTACTGGCAACAAACAGCGGCCATAAGAACTGGAAACCAATTGGGAATGTTTCAACAAATAAAACAGGGTGTTAGACAAGGTTGTGTGCTGTCACCAGATTTGTTTAATATTTATAGTGAGATTATTTTAAGATCCATAAGGGGCATGCCTGGAATAACAATTGGAGGTCGTATAAATAATCTAAGGTATGCTGATGATACAGTCTTAATCACTAAGAGTGAAAATGAGTTACAAGAAATGTTGGACATTATAGTGAAAGAAAACAAAAATAAAGGTCTCAGCCTTAATAGCAAAAAGACAGAGGTAATGGTAACAACAAAGAAAAAGAGATCACCTCAGTGCAAAATAAAGACAAGTGGAACAATATTAAAACAGGTAAATGAATTTAAATATTTGGGAACTTTGTTAACCCCAGACGGAAGATGTACAAAAGAGGTGAGATGCAGAATGGCTCAGGCAAAAGCAGCTTTCAAAAAAATGAGGAAGATACTATGCAATCCATTTTTGACAATAGAAACAAGAAAAAGAGTTCTTAAATGTTATGTAGAGTCAGTCTTAACATATGGAAGCAAATAATGGACAATAGGACAACAGACAAGAAAATCACTAGAGTCTGTAGAAATGTGGTTTTACAGAAGAATGTTGAGAGTACCATGGACAGCTAAGAAGAGTAATGAAGATGTTATGAGAGAGGTCAAAGCAAAAAGAGAGCCATTTTCCAATATTAGGAAGAAACAATCATCATTTTTTGGCCCTGTAATGAGAAGAGAACAACTGGAATATATTGTAACAACCGGAAAAATTGAGGGACGAAGAGATAGAGGGAAGCAGAGAAAAAATAACAGACAGCTTAAGAGAATGGCTTGGCAGAAGGTCAACAACAGAAATGATAAATAGCTGCCGAGATCAAAAATTGTGGAGAGACATGATCACCTACGCCAGCAGGCCCGGTACTTGATGATATATATATAAATCGAATAGCAAAGCAAGCCCACATGTGGGAAACAACAGGTAAGAGGAAGACCCAGAGAGACACTGAGAAGAACATTGTTGAAAGAGGCAAGAGCAGCATGAATCAGCTCCCTCAATGAGATAGAGCTGCGTGCACAGAACAAAGACAAATGGCGAGATTTTATAAAATATCTTTAAAAAAAGAGTTGAAAACTGCTAGAATATAAATTTAGATAAAAGAAGGAGTATCTTGTTCTACATCCTATGGGCCGGCTACGGCTTGGAAGGTTAATAGATAAACATATATATGGTAGCCACCGCTGGTCATAACTGACTATGGATTTTTCAGCACCCCTAGAAATGTTATTTTTTCTTTTATTTCACTGCGTATTCTCTTTTTCCATGAATCTGTCTCCTTCTTGTTTGAGTTGGAGCTTTAGAGTGTGTTTCCAAAGATTGAGGTCTGCAGCTATCTCTTCCCAGACTCCAGGGTTTATGTTCAGAGTCATCATGTCATGTTTACAAACGTCTACAAATCGAAGTTTTGGGCATCCCCTAGTTCTTTTGCCATCTGTCAGTTGTCTGTAATGTATATCTTTTGATATGAGGCCATCTTCATATGGTGTATGTGGCCAAGCCAGCATAACCTACATTGTTTGAGCAGCATGTAGATGTTCCGGAGGCCTGTGCGAAGGATTATATATATAATATAGGATCATGTAACAAAATTAATGAAAAATTCAGGATTAATTATTGGTGCATGCAGTACACTATAAAAAGATTAATCATCATCATAATCATCATGCGCAATACCAATTGGTGTAGATGATCATGCCCTTCCACTACTCTCTGTCCACTATGGATCATATCAATTCTGTTGTTCACTGTCTTCTACCATGCCACGACACCAAGCTATCTAGTATCTTCTCTCTTTGTTATCCATGACCTCTCTTTCCCCGTATTTTGCTAGTTGTAACTAAAAATGTTGATTGCTTATTTCTAATGTTTTTAGGGGCTCTCTTTTTGTGTTGGCCTCTGAGAATTTCCTTGTTGGTCTTTAATCATTTAATATCTTGTTTCTTGATTCTTCCTGCACTGTTATACATTGCATAGGGCTTGTAGTGTTTTTTACCACCCATCTCTATTCTGGGCGAGATGTTCTATCTTATTAATAAGTCTATGCCTGCCAACATTGCTTCTCTTATAAGTGTTTTTTTTACTGTCTATTTAGGTCCTCCTCTTTTTCTGTATCCCGGTGTTTCCCAAAAGAAGAGGCTGTTTTGGAATTCTCTTGTTGTATCTTCTCATCACATGTCCAACATATGTCCATCATCTTTCCTTAATTGTAGAGGAGATCTTTTGTTGCATGGCCATTTCTCTTATTTCAATATTAGTCTGAATTCATTCCATTGTACACAGAGTATTTTTATTAGGCATTTGTCTTCAAAAGTGTTTATAGTTTTTTTCTCAATCCCTTTTGATGTCTTCCGGCTTTCACATGCATAGGTAAGTGTTGATAATATGTATTATAGGATCACTGAAACAAAATTATTTTTGAAGCATTCAGGGTCAATATAACAAAATTAATCATTTAAAAGATTTATGTATTGCATCATTCAGAATAACGATTACAAATCTACTCATTATAGGATCACTGAAAGAAATTAATTATTGAGGTATTCAAAATCACTATTACAAAATCACACATTATAGGATCACTGAAATAAATTAATTACTGAGATATCCAGAATCACTATTCAAAATCATACATTATAGGATCACTGAAAGAAACAAACAACTGGAGCATTCAGGATCACTAAACAAAATCATTCATCCCTGAATCTATGGTAAACGAATATGAACAGAAATCATTATAAAGCTCACTTTCCAAAGTTGCTTTTGAGGATTTTGTGCTTAAGTGCACCAATATACCATTCAATGACTATTTCTATTGATGCAGGGATCTTCCCCCATCCCCCCCAATTAAAATTAAAATCACAAATTTTTAAGAAATTAGTCCTTGTTTCCTAGTTTTTAATTAATTTTTTTTTTTTCTTTTCTGTGACCTGAGAAATTTCCTCAGTCTTCGGATGACATCAAATAACCATAACTCGGGAAATGCAGTGTATAGTGCTATAGGATGAGGTAGCCAAACATACTGATGGAGTTATAGTGACTGTAGTGGTTGACATTGTAACACGTATGGTTCTGTGGGGTCAAACTCAGGTCACAAATCAACCTGAGCCAGGAAATCTGAGTTCCAGAGTCTCGCCTAGTGTGAACACATGGCTGTGTGTCAAAAGCTCAGAGAAATTACTATTTTTAGAGCACCTAATATTACATTTAAGTGACAGTAATTTTTACTACTGTATCGTAAACATGCCAGTCACAGATATATATCATAATTAAGGGTTAAACGTAAATTGGTGATTCATTCATTCATTTTCCTCTTGGGCCAAAGACAGCATATAGTGTGGAAGGCATAGTTCTCCACGATTGACTATTTGCTCCTGGGTTCCTGTTATTCTTAGTTTGTTTCTTAGTCCCATGGTTTAGCCTTCACTAGTAATTGTTCTGCATAGAGATTCTCTTGGGCTGCCTTTTTTACTTTTACCAGGTGGTTTCCTCATGAATGCCTGATGGGGAAGTCTTTCTTTATTCATTCACAGCACATGACTGATGTATCTCAAACACCTTCTTATAAAACTTGATATATATTCTTGTTTTGACTCACCTCTTATCTGTTCATTTAAAATGTACTTTTTCCAGCTTATATTTAAGATCTTACGAAGACATTTGTTTTCAAAGGCATTTAATTTCCTATCTAAAGTCTTTGTGGATTTCCAACTTTCATATTAATATGTTTGTATTGGTATCACACAGAAGAACAATCTAAGTTTTGTTCGTTTGTTGAAAGCATTCAATGCTAATGCAATGCATGTCACGATTTCCGATGTTATGTCTCCATCTGTGGACATTTTGCTTCCTAGTCTGGTAAAATTTGTAGCTTGTAAAATGTCATTGTTAATTGTTATATCAGAGACTGTTGTTGGTAACACCCAGGACTTTCATTTTGGTCACGTTGATCAGGAGGCTTATTTGACCAGAAGGAGTCGTTCTCTTTTTTTTCTTGAACATCAGCATTTGTGGAGCTCAAAAGTACCAAATCATCTGCAAAGTTGAGATCTTCTAGGAGATTATTATCCATCCACTTGATGCCTAATTGTCTGTCTTCTATGGATGTTCACATGACTCAACCAATTGAAATTCTGAATAAAAGTGTTGACATGACGCATCCTTGTTTCGCACCTGTTTCTACTGGGAACAAGTCAGTGCTGCCAGTTTCTGTTCTCACACTGCAAATTGAATCTGCATAAAAAGCTTTAATAATATTGACATTTTTTGTGTGCTTTCGCCAGCTTTTTACCTTTGACGAAGTCCCTAGAGACTAGGAACTGAATTTTGCATGTTAGTCCGTTTTTCTTTGGCAGCCGTGTGCACAGGGGTCCCTCGCCACACAGGCAGATAACTCCGTCTTCGGAGGTACTCATATTTTTTCCTTCGATGAGTAATTGACGTTTCAAGCCGGGCCTCGCTGCTGACACCCGGGGTGGTTGCCACAGAGAGAAATCATAAATAAAAATCCAACTGGTGCAGCCAGGATTTGAACCCATAACCTCTCTGTCTCGAGGCTGGCGTCTTGCCTCGAGACCAACGAGTCCCCTAATATTGACATATTTTGTAGGAAATTCATGGATGTTAAAGATTTTCTACAGCGTAGGTCGGTGTAAACTTTCAAATGCCTCTTGGAAATCCACAAAGCTAGTAATGAGCAAATACTGGAATTCTAATGATTCCTCAATGATGGCTCTGAGAATTAAAATGTGATCAATACATGACCAATGTCTGAATACCGGCATGTTCAATCTTTCTAGTATCAGGTGATATATATATATATATATATATATATATACATAAATATATAAATAAATAAATAAATATTTCCTTCTATCCCTGTTATCTCTGTCTCTCTTCCTCTCTCTTGCGCCGCTTGCTCACTCATGTACACCCTCACACACACAAAAACAATGAAATTGAACAAACCTTCATGTCTGTACGCAAAGTATTTCTGCTCCATTCTGTTATATTCTGTTTCATGTTTCTTAAGTATCTACAAAGAAATTGCAACAATACACATTGACATCCCAAGTTTGACAACAGCTATTTTCCTTCATGAACATATGACTAGATTATTAAACGGAATCAGAAGCTCATCAAAACAACACACCCACCAACTCTTAGCATCCAATTCAGTCTTTCATGGCCAAACAAAACATTTCTCTAGTACGAAGAGCTCCTGACACGGCATCATATGACTTTTGGTAGCTCTCAAACTGAAAGAGATCTGGTTCAAGCAACGAGAAGACATTATGTGGAGAACAACAGCCTAGCTATACTCCATTCCTAAAGAAGCCTTCTGTGAATACCTCCGACAATAGTGGCACTGCTGGGAGAGGTGCGTGCAGTCCCATGAAAAGTACCTCGAAGGGAATTAATACTTCAGACAATCCAGGTGAGAAACTGTTATTTCCTTGACTAAAGGTCAGATAAAATTAGCAGCTCTCGTACATCAAAACCATCAATTTGTTATTTTTATATGCTGCCAAAAATTAGTGTTTCTTCTAGACTTCTAATATCTTCGTTCATCAGTGTGATACAAATAGATTTAGGTATTGTTCTTAAATCTACAGTTGTGAATTCATCTATACAATTCAGAGCTTCTTTGGTCAAGATGTTTAACTTTAATCTACAGTTGTGAATTCATCTATACAATTCAGAGCTTCTTTGGTCAAGATATTTAACTTTAATCTACAGTTGTGAATTCATCTATACAATTCAGAGCTTCTTTGGTCAAGATGTTTAACTTGGTTAAAAGAACATTTTCATTGAACATCAGAGAGCATCATAGTTCTCAGATCCCTTCCCAGTGAATCTCCAAAATTACAGCCACTGACAAACCCAGTAAACACTGCAGCTGCCACATGCTAGTAAAAGCACCAAAGATGGTTTCAGCTCAGATGCACAAAATGTCGCAGCAAAAGCAAAGAACTTAGATATTGGGTAATTTTTATTTCTTCCAAATTCTGCAACCATATTTGGCCTACTCTTTGTAACTTTTAACAGCCAAGGGTTTTTTAATACAGAGTATATACAAAAACCTCGTATTGGATCTCACTACCCAAGAGACTGTTGAAGGTTTATGCCACAAATTAACCATGGATTCTAAGAGAAAAATTTCTACTGATTGTTGAAGGATTTGAACCGGAGACTTTTTTTGTCCAAATACTGATATTTTACCTCTAGATTACCCAATCACCACAATCCATTTATAATGGAAATGATTAAACATCATCATCACCAAATACCAAGCCTGCTGGCGTATGTGATCATGTCTCTCCACAACTTTTGGTCTTGACAGTTATTTATAATTTCTGTTGTTGACCATCTGCCAAGCCATTCTCTTAAGCTGTCTGGTATCTTTTCTCTTTGCTTTCCAATATCTCTTCGTCCCTCAACTTTCCAAGTTGTCACAATATATTTCAACTGTTCCTTTCTCATTACATCGCCAAAAAATAATGATTGTTTCCTCCTAATATTGGTTATTAGCTCTCTCTTTACTTTGGCCTCTTTCAGAACATTTTCATCACTCTTCTTAGCTGCCCATGGTATTCTCAACATTCTTCTGTAAAACCACATTTCTGAAGCCTCCAGTGATTTTCTTGTCTGTTGTCCTATTGTCCATGATTCACATCCATATGTTAAGACTGGCTCTACATAACATTTAAGAACTTTTTTTCTTGTTTCTATTGTCAAAAATGGACTGCACAGTTACCTTCCTCATTTTTAGGAAAGCTACTTTTGCCTGAGCCATTCTGCATCTCACCTCTGTTGTACATCTATCATCTCACCTCTGTTGTACATCTATCATCTCACCTCTGTTGTACATCTACCATCTGAGGTTAACATTGTCCCCAATGACAAAAGGCAACAGAAAACCACTGTCATAAATTCTTTGTATAATCATGGATGGCCACAAATTATTAAACATACAAATCAATATACAAACAAAAATGCACACAATTTTGTAATAAGCTAAAGACTAATGATTAATTACATTTATAAATAAAATATCACCCACTGGTTTCTCAGGTTTGTAATAAAGTTGGTCTCCAGCAGAGGTCCCAGCTCTTTCACGTCAATATTTAGCTCTGGATGTCTCATTAACTCTGGAGAGCTAAAACAAAAACACATTCTGTTCATATTTGCAACATTATCTGTATTAATCTTTTGTATGTTCATGGAGAGAATTCAAAGATGGAACAATGAGTCAATATACACAGTCATTCATTAACATTCCTCTCAGGCTAAACTGAGTGCTCACAGGGCTGAAGTCATAGTTCTTCACAATTGAAGATTCATTTGCTGATTCTTGTAAGTCTTGCTTGTTTCGTAGTCCCATGATTGAGTCTTCTCTAGTAATTATTCTGTATAGTATTACTCCTGGTATTCCTTGCTTTACCAGATTGTTTCCACATGAACGCCTGTAGTCCTTCTTCATTCATTTCGACTCATGCCCCAATACAATCCAATCACTCACATACCCCAATACAATCTACTCACTCATATTCCCCATATAATTTACTCATTAATCTTCCTCAATACAATCTACTCACTCATATTCCCCAATACAATCTACTCACTCATATTCCCCAAAACAATCTCACTCATATTCCCCAAAACAATCTACTCACTCATATTCCCCAATACAATCTACTCACTCATATTCCCAAATACAATCTACTCACTTATATTACTCAATACAATCTACTCACTCATATTCCCCAATACAATCTACTCACTCATATGCCCCAATCCACTGCAGCAATGATACAATCTCATTCCCCTCCAATTTCTGATCATTGAGCTCTTGCAGCTGAAATAGAAATGGTACAAACCATGTACACTTAATACAATTAGTGTGTACATCTATTTAAAAACATTCCTCCAACTTGGCATGTACATCTCCCCACTTCTCTTATGCTAGCACATATTTCTCCCGTATCACTCCCAAAGTTACATGCATACTTTTCTACTCTTCTTATATCTATATGTAAGAGGTGAGATGCAGAATGGCTCAGGCAAAAGCAGCTTTCCAAAAAATGAGGAAGATACTATGCAATCCATTGTTGACAATAGAAACAAGAAAAAGAGTTCTTAAATGTTATGTATAGACAGTCTTAACATATGGATGTGAATCATGGACAATAGGACAAGAGACAAGAAAATCACTAGAGTCTGTAGAAATGTGGTTTGACAGAAGAATGTTGAGAATACCATGGACAGCTAAGAAGAGTAATGAAAATGTTCTGAAAGAGGTCAAAGTAAAAAGAGAGCTAATTTCCAATATTAGGAAGAAACAATCATCATTTTTTGCCATGTAATGAGAAGAGAACAACTGGAATATATTGTAACAACTGGAAAAATTGAGGGACGAAGAGATAGAGGGAAGCAAAGAGAAAAGATAACAGACAGCTTAAGAGAATGGCTTGGCAGAAGGTCAACAACAGAAATGATAAATAACTGTCGAGATCGAAAGTTATAGAGAGACATGATCACCTACACCAGCAGGCCCGGTACTTGATGATGATATCTGTATGTACATTTCACAAGTTAGTATGTACATTTCCCAAGTTAGTATGTACATTTCACAAGTTAGTATGTACATTTCCCAAGTTAGTATGTACATTTCCCAAGTTAGTATGTACATTTCACAAGTTAGTATGTACATTTCCCAAGTTAGTATGTACATTTCACAAGTTAGTATGTACATCTCCCAAGTTAGTATGTACATCTCCCAAGTTAGTATGTACATTTCCCAAGTTAGTATGTACATCTCCCAAGTTAGTATGTACATTTCCCAAGTTAGTATGTGTATCTCATTAACGTCTTATAAGTAAAAGTAAAGGTAGATTTCCTCCAGTCCTTGTATGGGGAATATGGTACTAGTGACCATATTATCATTCCAACGTTATGCTACCAGTGTCAGAACTGGACGCTAGACTAAAGAAAACAATAAGAAAAATAATCATTAGACATGTCATTCGGACAAGAAAGAACATGAAAGATAAGATCAGAAGTGAAAACTGAATTTTAAAAAGTAGGATATTCCCACCATAGAATACATAAAGAAACATCAGATTTTGCAGCATGATAAGACAGAAAAACCAAAACACAACACAATGAGCATTTAATAAATGTAGCAAAAACACCACAGCCAAGGGTCGATCATGAAAAAGATTAATTGATGGAATATCAGAGACGCCTAGTAAGCATAACAGCAGCAGAACCAAACAGAAAAACTAAAAACAAAAAAAAAACAGCAAATTATATCAAAGCTGAAAGGCTTTTAAAAAAGACTTGGCAAACTCTGAAATCATGTTGATCAAATAATTAATTACACGTGGGACCTAAACACGATCCTTCTGATCGGTAGCTAGCACACTAAGCTAACTAAACTTTAATTTAGCACATCCCTTACCATTCCCATGTTAGCACACACAGCCTTCTTCCCCATATTAATACATATATCTCACTGTGAGATCGAGGGCGGACATGTGAACTGGTTTATAATTTCACAAATTCACATTGCAGGGAGATCTTGTTGTTTGATGTGCGACAGGGATAATCCGACGACTAACTGTGTTTCATATGTTCGGATTTGGAGTCAAAATGATGTCCTAACATCATCAAGTGCTATACATTTTTTAAAAATATGATGATCGTCATTTACAGAAGGACGTGAACTTCCAGTCAATATGGTGGATACGTGGCAGGAACTATTAAAGGCTATGTCTGAAAAGTGTTCCTTGTTGCAGTTTCCTCATATCCCAAGTCCGGCTTGTTGCAGCAGCTACTGAGTTAAGTGGTCTGTGCACACCGTGAGCTGTGCGTTTCATATATTTTGATCATGTTTCGATATTGTGATTGTTTCCGATGAATGGTGATATCGTATGATGAACAGGTGCTGTGTTCACTTTCTGTTCGATTTTGCCTATGTCTTTTGGCGTGTGCTGAGACTGCTATGATGGGAACTACAGCTACCTTTCTTTGTTTGGGAGATGAGATAGTAACTGGCACGGGCGGTTGAGCAATTATGGATTTTAATTCGTTTGCAGTGATACCGGGGCCTTCCATAACCACATCTCACTTTCATGCAGCCCTCACAAGCGAGTACATACATGACTAGACAGAGCCTTGTGATACATCTTGGTGTATTTCTTCACAACATCATAATCAGGGGGGAATACTGGAGGCAGCAAAGTCTGTGGATGATAACAGTAAACAATGGAGGCATGACAAAAGTAAACATTGGAGGTAACAGTAAACATTGGAGTCATAACAAAAGTAAACATTGGAGGTAACAGTAAACATTGGGGTCATAACAAAAGTAAACATTAGAGGTAACAGTAAATATTGGAGTCATGACAAAAGTAAACATTGGAGTAATGACAAAAGTAAACATTGGAGGTAACAGTAAACATTGGGGTCATAACAAAAGTAAACATTGGAGGTAACAGTAAACATTGGGGTCATAACAAAAGTAAACATTAGAGGTAACAGTAAATATTGGAGTCATGACAAAAGTAAACATTGGAGTAATGACAAAAGTAAACATTGGAGGTAACAGTAAACATTGGAGTCATGGCAAAAGTAAACATTGGAGGTAACAGAGTCATAACAAGAGTAAACATTAGAGGTAAAAGTAAACATTGAAGTCATGACAAAATTAAACAATAGAGGTAATAGTAAACATTGGAGCCATGACAAAAGTAAGCATCAGAGGCAATAGTAAACATTGGAGTCATGACAAAAGTAAACATTAGAGGTAACAGCAAACAATGAAAGCATTACAAAAGTAAACATCAGAGGTAACAGTAAACATTTGAGTCATGATAAAAGTAAATATTGGAGACATGGCAACAGAAAACATGAGAGACATGGCAACAGCAAACACTGGAGAATCTAAAAACATCCACTATAATCTCCTGTCTTATCTTACATTGACCTATAACCCAACTTAACCTCTAACCCCACTACCAAAGCCTACTTTGGTTAATCCCAAAATCTGACCTAACCTTACCTTGGCTACTTTAAGATCATCAATCATGATCTGTCGTGTGTTCTCAAGATGCCTGACCAGCCACATCTTGTTCTGGTCCCTGGTGTCCAGCTGACTGCCCTCAATACTTCACAAACAAGACAAATACACATTTAATGCATCAACCAAAGTTTCAACATAATGTCAATTCTTGATAAAAATCAGATTAACAGAAAAACTTTCACTCTTTCACAACAAAGTATAGTAACAGTTAAGGTGACAATATTTGATAAAAGTCAAATTAACAGAAAAACTATCACTCTTTCACAACAAAGTATAGTACCAGTTAAGGTGACAATATTTGATAAAAGTCAAATTAACAGAAAAACTATCACTCTTTCACAACAAAGTATAGTAACAGTTAAGGTGACAATATTTGATAAAAGTCAAATTAACAGAAAAACTATCACTCTTTCACAACAAAGTATAGTAACAGCTAAGGTGACAATATTTGATAAAAGTCAAATTAACAGAAAAACTATCACTCTTTCACAACAAAGTATAGTAACAGTTAAGGTGACAATATTTGATAAAAGTCAAATTAAATGTAAAACTGCCAATCTTTGATAAAAGTCAAATTAACATTAATTGCTCAGGCAAAAGCAGCTTTCCAAAAATATGAGGAAGATACTATGCAATTTTTGACAATAGAAACAAGAAAAAGAGTTCTTAAATGTTATGTAGAGTCAGTCTTAACATATGGATGTGAATCATGGACAATAGGACAACAGACAAGAAAATCACTGGAGGCTGTAGAAATGTGGTTTTACAGAAGAATGTTGAAAATACCATGGACGAAGAGTAATGAAAACGTTCTGAAAGAGGTCAAAGCAGAAAGAGAGCTAATTTCCAATATTAGGAAGAAATAATCATTTTTTTGGCCATGTAATGAGAAGAGAACAACTGGAATATATTGTAACAACTGGGAAAACTGAGGGACGAAGAGATAGAGGGAAGCAAAGAGAAAAAATACCAGGCAGCTTAAGAGAATGGCTTGGCAGAAGGTCGACAACAGAAATGATAAATAACTGTCGAGATCGAAAGTTGTGGAGAGACATGATCACCTACGCCAGCAGGCCTGGTACTTGATGATGATGTACTCCTTAATTGTTTGAATTATTTTTTAAACTGTAGTTCCGACAACAGTTTGTCCAAAACATGACAAGCAAAAAATATGGACTAGATATGAATATCAAAAAGACAAACTATGATCATAAACAAAGAAAATACTCAAAACCCATAAGTGGATATCAAAATTGTAGGAATAGACCTGGAGACAGTTCAGAGCTACAACCACCTTGGACATAGTATAACCAGTGATGGAAAATGTAAAACTGAAATAAACAAAAGAATAGGAATGGCAAAAAGTAATTTTAATGTCATGAAAAATATACTAACATCAAAACAAATAACACCAGGGCTAAAACTAAAAATAGCAAAATGTTACATCTTCTCAATATTCCTATATGGTGCAGAAACATGGTCATTAGACAAGAAAACAGAAAAGAGAATTGAAGCCTTTGAAATGTGGATATATAGAAGAATAGGTAAAATTGGATGGAAAGAAAAGAAAACAAATGATGAAGTCTTAAAAAAACTAAAAATGAAAAGAGAACTACTAAACACAATTAGAACAAGACAAATGTGATTTTTGGGGCATGTTAAAAGATACAACAGCCTAATAAAAGTAATCTTGTATGGGAAAATACAAGGTAAAAGAGGCAGAGGCAGACCAAGACTAACATGGACAAGTAACATCAAAAGATGGACAAATCAGTCTATGACAACCTGCACCATCAAAGCAAGAGACAGAGCAGAATGGCGCTCCATGGTAGCCAACCTTCGCTGCGGAGATGGCACCCGATGATGATGAGTTCCTGCAAAGTATTATTTTTCCAAAGATTTGTTTAAAAAATGTCAGTAATTACATTTTTGTCAAAGCTATACAGGGTTTATTTAGCACAAAATGGTATGATAGTATTGTGAAAACATTATTTAAATTGAAGTATCGTAAGCTAGGGTTAAGCACACTTGATTATGATCAAACATAAAAAAATAGTGTTCCTTGTTGCAATTTCCTCATATTCCAAGTCCAGCTTGTTGCAGGAGCTACTGAGTTAAGTGCTCTGTGCACAACGTGAGCTGTGTGTTTCATTCGTTTTGGTCGTGTTTCGATATTCCAATTGTTTACGATGAATGATGATATCGTATGACAGGGAACAGTTGACTGTGTTCACTTTTTGTGCAGTTTTGCCTTATGTCTTTTGGTGTGTGCTGAGACTGCTATGATGGTGACTACAGCTACCTTTCTTTGTTTTGGAGATGATATATTAATTCTGATGATTGCACTGGCACGGGCGTTTGAGCAATTATGGATTTTAATTCGTTTGCAGTGATACCGGGGCCTTCCATAACCAAAGAACACTTGATTATGTATCAAATAAATCTAATGAAGATCCACCACAAGCCATGAACATTTAATTTAATTAATACCAACCGGGCAGCAATGCAGTTCTGAAGCACTTCAAAGCACTTGTCCCTCCATTTCTTTGGTCTTCCAGGGGGCATAAATCCTGTCTGATCATACTTCCTTGACCAGGCAGCATCCATCCTGTATGTTGTAAGACAGTCATAATTTTCAATTAATTGTATTATCTCAAAATAAAAACTATTTTCTTCAAGTTCTTCTTTTATTCCTTAAAATGTCTTAAAAGAAAGATCGCATATGACAAAGAGAGAAGATGCTAGATAGCTTGGTGTCATGGCTTGGAAAACAGTCAGCAATAGAATTGATACGATGCGCTGTGGATAGCAGATTGTGGAAGGACATGATCGCCTACGCCAACCGGTATGGCACATAATGATGATGTTGATTGTGATCATTGCAACATAATCATTGAAGAAAAGGGGACATAGACCTTTCCTTGTGCTGACTCTGAAACTAGAGGGTAACGTGGTTGGTCTTAGGCCCATGCTGCTTTACTTTCGCAGAAAAAAATCCGGTACCCATTTAAGGCTGGGTGAACCCAGAAGCCGTCGGTTGGGATCGAACCTGACCTCTTGTCCTTTGTAGTCCAGTTCACTAACCACTGAGCTATATTCATTAGGAATGCTACAGAAAAATCCTGAAGATACCTTGGATAATGAAAAAGAGCAATGAGAACATACTAAAAGATTTAAACATTAAAAAGAACTGGCTTATAAACACCAATCTACAGAGGAACTTAAAATACTATGGCCATGTCAAAAGGCACATTCGGCTGGAAAGAACAATAACGGAAGGTGTGGTTCCTGGAAAATGCATCAGGAGCAGACCGAGAAGAAGGTCAAGACATCACAGAGACCTTGGACATAACAACAGAAGAAGTGGGAGATCTGCCTAAAGACTGATTCTTTCACATGGGCTGTGATGAATGTAACGTTCTGCAAAGGACAAAAGACCTAATATAATGATCATTAGATTTATCATATAATTATTGGGTCTCTCATGCAAAAATATGTTTGTAAATACTTTTTCTGAAAGGCTCATTTAGTTATACAAATTTCATTATATAATATTCAGGACATCACAGCAATGTTTGAAGTTTACAAAATGTTAAGTCATCTTAAATGTGGTTTTAATTGCTGCTGTCCCCCGCAAGGTATGACCATATACCTCTACAAATAGGACATCCACTACACATTTCTTACCCCCATGCGCTACCGAACTTATACACGTTGATATATTTGTCTGCATATGTATTGGCACATTTGGGTTTTCTTTTGTGGGCTGTGTGGCAATATATATGCGGATTTATGCTTGTACGCATGTATTGTTATATTCACGTTTCTTTTTACACATCAGTTTGGGGTGCACACACAGAGAGAGATTTGCACAGTTTACACATATCTTGTACATATCTCCCCATATTTTTAGAACCCTTTCATTCCGTCTTCTCGCCTGGTCAGTGAGATTTATAGTTGGTCATCGTGCCTTCTCATTTTAGTCCACTCGGAGGCTGACCACGCTCTGGAACGCAGGGAAGTGACCCTTTTTTTAAAAATTTCCTTTCTTTAGTATCTAGCATATTGTCGCCATTAGTTAGATTTGTTTACATATCCTTTTATATATTTTTTGTTGTTCCAGCTGAAGGCCTACTTGTATGAGTTTAATAACCACTGGACGAGGCAGGGAGTAATGTCTTGTAGGGCGAAATCAAAATTTTGTCCACTTTGTGTCATCCAGTCATTTTGTTGTAGGGTTCCCCATGTCTAACACAGGCTATTTATCTTTGTTCCTACTATCAGCCACTAGATTTTCTAGGTGGGTCTCTCTGTTGCCTTCCCTCAGGTGTCCACTACATGGCAGTTCTAGTGATTCTGGAAATGTTCTGGATGCATGACCTATCCAACTCCATCATGTTCCTGGTGTTGTACATCATCTCTTGTTTCACCTGCTGAGAACATTTTTGTTGACTGTCAAATAAACCATAGCCCTTTAGACAGACCCCTTATTGGAGCATAAGCCACAGACAAGGTCTCTCCATCCATCCCTATTCTTAGACATTTCTCTACTTCTCTCCAGTCTAGGCCAATGTTTTTTAGGGTTTCCATAAGTTCTCTTCTTTGTGTACTCCATGGGCCTTCCTTGCTTTTTCTTCCCCTTTTTGTTCCATGACAGTGCCTGTCTAGCTATGCTGGCATCAGGTTTTCTTAGTGTGTGTCCAATCTATCTCCATTTTCTATTAATAATCTGTTGCTCAATTGTCTCTTGCTTTGTTCTCTCCCAAATATCTTCATTTATGATCTTTTTACACCATCTCATGTTCAGAATTTCCCTCAAACAACAAATGTTTGTAATTTTTGTTTAGTTGTATGATTCAACTTAGACAAGAAAACAAAACAGAGACTTGAGGCCTTTGAAATGTGGATATATAGAAGAATAGGTAGAATTGGATGGAAGGAAAAGAGATCAAACGACGAAGTCTTAAAACAACTAAAAATGAAAAGAGAACTACTAAACACAATTCAAACAAGACAAATGCGACTTTTGAGCCATGTTAAAAGACACAACAGCCTACTAAAGTAATCCTGGAGGTGAAAATACAAGGTAAAAGAGGTAGAGGCAGACCAAGGCTAACATGGACGAGTAGCATCAAAAGATGGACAAATCAGCCTATGATAACTTGCACCATCAAAGCAAGAGACAGAGCAGAATGGCGCTCCATGGTAGCCAACCTTCGTTGCAGAGATGGCACTCGATGATGTACGATTCAACATCTGTTTCTCATATCCATATAAGAGGACTGTTTTATCATTTGCATTGTCTTATCTTGATGTATGTTTGTATGTTTTTCACTGTCCATATTTGATTGAGCTGGATTTTGTTGAAGGTATTTGGTCCAAAAATTTTGAGAATTTTCCTCAGGCAGGTGGTTTGAAATGGGAGCCATGATAGCTTAGTGTTTAGTGAACTGGACTACAAAGGACAAGAGGTCGGGTTCAATCCTAAACGATGGCTTCCGGGTTCACCCAGCCTTAAATCGGTACCAGATTTTTTTTCTGGGAAAATAAAGCAGCACAGGTGTAATACCGACCACATTACCCCAAAAATCATGTGCCGAAGGTCTATAAAAATTATGGTCACTAACACTGTATTCCCTATACGTCACTCGGCAGGACAGGCTCTTTACTTTACTTACTTTTAATTGATTTGAATTTATTAAAACCTTGCCCTTGTCTTCTATGTTGTTTGCCTTCATTCAGATCCATACAATATAACTGAAAGTGCAGACCACTCTTAACATCTTTTGTTTGGTAATCGTTATGTAAAAATACAAAAACAGCTTAGACCTATTTTAATGTACCTTTCCTCCCTCTCAATTATGCGCAGGGCTGTACATATCAGAGTAGGCTCCCTTCTGACGGAAAGCAGTGTCCGCTGTATGATGACCCACAGCTGTTTCCCCAGATCAATAGACAACGTGCCAACTTCAGAGAAGTAGTGAGTCAGAGTCTGAGAAATGAAATAAAAAACAGTTCTTCAATAAATTCATTAACTCTTTCTGTACATTTAGCCGCACTGTGCGTCGACACGATTTCGGCAGCATACGTTTCGCCGCATAGTGTGCCATGCTCAATTTGATTAGTGTGAACGCCATATTCTTTTTACATGTCTTGTATCATCTGGATATTGGTGAAATCTAATACCTTGTTCAATTATCTAAACATTCATATATAATATGTTATCATCATCATCATCATCATCAAGTACCGGGCCTACTGGTGTAGGTGATCTGTCTGTTATTTTTTTTCTCTTTGCTTCCCTCTATCTCTTCATCCCTCAATTTTTCCAGTTGTTACAATATATTCCAGTTGTTCTCTTCTCATTACATGGCCAAAAAATTATGATTGTTTCTTCCTAACATTGGAAATTAGCTCTCTTTTTGCTTTGCTTTGACCTCTCTCATAACATTTTCATTACTCTTCTTAGCTGTCCATGGTACTCTCAACATTCTTCTGTAAACCCACTTTTCTACAGACTCCAGTGATTTTCTTGTCTGTTGTCCTATTGTCCATGATTTGCCTCCATATGTTAAGACTGGCTCTACATAACATTTAAGAACTCTTTTTCTTGTTTCTATTGTCAAAAATGGATTGCATAGTATCTTCCTCATTTTTTGGAAAGCCGCTTTTGCCTGAGCCATTCTGCATCTCACCTCTTTTGTACATCTTCCATCTCAGGTTAACAAAGTTCCCAAATATTTAAATTCATTTACCTGTTTTAATATTGTTCCACTTGTCTATAATAATATGTTATATGTTAGATAAATATAAATATGTAGATTGATTCTTAAAACCATGAACAATTTTGTCTCTGAAATCTCTTCAGTTGCATCAATATAAAGCTTCCATACAGAGAGAGTTAAGGCAATCACAAAATCAAAAGTGACAGTCACAAAGACACAGATTGTCATTAATGGATGATTGCTCTGAACAAAAGGATGATAAAGTTACTAACTTAGAACTATGGGAAAGTACTAGACAAACACCAACGGACAAAGATGACAATGCTGGTTAGAAACACATTGTGAAAACTAGCTGATTGTAATACACAACAGGTTCTTCCTTGGAATCCCCAGATGAAGAGACAAAGGGGAAAGATAAAATATACTTGGAGAAGACAGATGGTAGCAAAGATGAAGAAGATGGGGAAGACATGAAATGAGCTTAAGAAAATAGCACATACAGGAAGATTTGGAAAGTGTTTGCGGGAGCCTATTCCTGGAAAGTGTTTGCGGGAGCCTATTCTTGGAAATTGTTTGCAGAAGCCAATTCTTGGAAAGTGTCTGTAGAAGCCTATTCTTGGAAAGTCTTTGCAGAATCCTATTCTTGGAAAGTCTTTGCAGAATCCTATTCTTGGAAAGTATTTGCAGAGTATCTGCAGAAGCCTATTCTTGGAAAGTGTTTGCAGAAGCCTATTCTCGGAAAGTGTTTGTAGAAACCCACTCTTGGAAAGTGTTTGCAGAAGTCTATTCTTCAAAGGAAGTGAAAGGTGAAAGAAGCAAAATCTCAAAAACAGATTAATCGTCAACCTTGAAAGATATAATTACAACTATTATGCTTTGAATAAGATGAGGTGGGTACTTAAATTATAGCAAACATTTGGTGAATGTCAGTGCTCCATGAACAACTGAAAGGTTAATCATAATGATTGAATCTGCTGATTTATTTTTTGATTAATTTCTCATGTGCAAAATAAGTTGTATAGTGTTTTGCTCCCTGTGACCAGTGCATCCATCTTCATCATCGTATATTTGTTAAGAGCTGTTTCCCTAGTCTTTAGCTTTTCATGATCTATCTGCATGACAGCATTTCTTTGTAGGCAGAGTTATCTCCTAGTCATATCGCCTACAAAAACAGTTTTGCTAGACTACTAAGTTTCGCATTCATTTATCCTTCTGATTGAGGCAAATAATAATAAATGAATATTATTATAGAGGGAAACTTCCGAGGTGATAATTCAGGGAATCATAGGAGGAAGAGATATGATCTCTTAGCTTTATCACCGTCAGTGAATCTGGAGTCAAGATCAGAACTGGTGATGTGCTGAAATAGTTGAGACACAATTTATATTTCAGAATAATCATCATAAATTTTGATACTGAATGAAGTCTCCAAAGTTTCAACCACAACTCTATCATTGCTTGAAAACATTCACATTTACACAGAACACTTTATAGATGTCTACAGATTATACTCACACTTACGGACTATACTGTAGCTTACAGGCTATACTCAATCTTACAGATTATATTATACTCAAGCTTACAGAAGATACTCAAGCTTACAGAAGATATTCAAGCATACAGAAGATATTCAAACTTACAGATTATACTCAAGCTTACAGAAGATACTTAAACTTACAGATTATACTCAAGTTTATAGATTATACTCAAGCTTACAGAAGATACTCAAGATTACAGAATATACTCAAGCTTACAGATTATACTCAAGCTTACAGAAGATACTCAAGCTTACAGACTATACTCTAGCTTACAGATTTATACTCAAGCTTACAGAAGATACTCAAGCTTACAGAAGATACTCAAGCTTACAGACTATACTCTAGCTTACAGATTATACTCAAGCTTACAGAAGATACTCAAGCTTACAGACTATACTCTAGCTTATAGGTTATACTCAAGCTTACAGATTATACTCAAGCTTACAAAAGATACTCAAGCTTACAGAAGATACTCAAGCTTACAGATTATACTCAAGCTTACAGAAGATACTCAAGCTTACAGGCTATACTCTAGCTTACAGATTATACTCAAGCTTACAGAAGATACTCAAGCTTACAGAAGATACTCAAGCTTACAGACTATACTCTAGCATACAGATTATACTCAAGCTTACAGAAAATACTCAAGCTTACAGACTATACTCAAGCTTACAGATTATACTCAAGCTTACAGAAGATACTCAAGCTTACAGATTATACTCAAGCTTATAGAAGATACTCAAGCTTACAGATAAACTCAAGCTTACAGAAAATACTCAAGCTTACAGATTATACTCAAGCTTACAGAAAATACTCAAGCTTACAGATTATACTCAAGCTTACAGAAGATACTCAAGCTTACAGATTATACTCAAGCTTACAGATTATACTCAAGCTTACAGAAGATACTCAAGCTTACAGACTATACTCTAGCTTACAGATTATACTCAAGCTTACAGATTATACTCAAGCTTACAAAAGATACTCAAGCTTACAGAAGATACTCAAGCTTACAGATTATACTCAAGCTTACAGAAGATACTCAAGCTTACAGACTATACTCTAGCTTACAGATTATACTCAAGCTTACAGAAGATACTCAAGCTTACAGAAGATACTCAAGCTTACAGACTATACTCTAGCATACAGATTATACTCAAGCTTACAGAAGATACTCAAGCTTACAGACTATACTCTAGCTTATAGATTATACTCAAGCTTACAGATTATACTCAAGCTTACAGAAGATACTCAAGCTTACAGAAGATACTCAAGTTTACAGATAAACTCAAGCTTACAGAAAATACTCAAGCTTACAGATTATACTCAAGCTTACAGAAAATACTCAAGCTTACAGATTATACTCAAGCTTACAGAAGATACTCAAGCTTACAGATTATACTCAAGCTTACAGATTATACTCAAGCTTACAGAAAATACTCAAGCTTATAGAAGATACTCAAGCTTACAGATTATACTCAAGCTTTCAGATTATACTCAAGCTTACAGATTATACTCAAGCTTATAGAAGATACTCAAGCATACAGATTATACTCAAGCTTACAGATTATACTCAAGCTTACAGATTATACTCAAGCTTACAGAAGATACTCAAGCTTACTGATTATACTCACATTTTTGTCTGTGGGGCTCTCGTTTGGTTGTCGATGTAAAGCCAGGAGAAGATCGTCTCTGGAAACTTCCAAGTCTGTTAAACTGGCAGGTGAAGTCAACAAACAACATGAGTTGTCATGGTAACATAACATGTAATAATTTTTGTTCCCACATAATTTTGACCTTCCTTATTCTTCTTCAGGAGCCTCAGTGGCTGAGTGGTTAGTGCTTTCACCTCCTGATCAGAAGAGTCCTAGTTTGATTCCCTGCCATGGAAGATATTTCTGCATACTAACAAGGCTCCTGGGTTCACCCAGCCTCTAAAAATGGGCACACGTCACAATCATGTCACAACTAAGTCCTCCTTATCATCATCGTCATCATCATGTGCCATGCCAATTGGCGTAGGTGATCATGTGCTTCCATAATTTTCTATCCACAGCACATTGTATCAATTCTGTTGTTGGCTGTTTTCCATGCCATGACATATGTTCCTTTCAGTTTATCTACAAGACTACAACAGCAGTGAAAAATAAGTATACTAAGCTTCCATAAGAAATAGTATGTTTACATTATTATATTTCATTGGAATGTGATTGAGTAATTTGTGAGTAACATTTCAATTTTTCTACTTTCATTTTCCTCTTTCTTCATATTTTAGATACCCACTCCGATGACTTTATGTCATTTATATATTGATATCATGTTGTGCAATATTCCTTCTTTAATTCTTAATTACGATACCTATATCTTTGATTGATGTATTCACAATACCTTAGTAAAAATTACTGCCACTTAAATGTCAAATTAGGTGCTCTAAGAATATAATTTTCTCTGAACTTTTGACACACATCTGTGCATTCACACTACGTGAGACATGGTCCTGGCTCAGGTACATTTCTGACTTGAGTTTGACCTCATGGACCAGAGACAATGTCTGTTACAATGTTTATCAGTACGGTCGACGTAAATCTGTCAGTATGTTTGGCTACCTCATTGTGTTATTCGTTGTGTTTCCCCAAGTTACATAGGGTTGTTTTGATGTCAGCGCCGGCTGAGGAAATTTCCCTGGTCATAGCAACAACAAAGCTCAGTGGTTAGTGAACTGGACTACCACGGACAAGGGGTAGGGTTCGATCCCAACCGACGGCTTCCAGGTTCACCCAGCCTTAAATGGGTACCGGATTTTCCTGGGAAAGTAAAGCAGCACGGGCGTAATACTGACCACATTACCCCAAAAATCATGTGCTGAAGGTCTGTAAAATATAGGGTCACTAACACCATATTTCCCTATACGCCACTTGGCGTGATGGGGGTACTTTACTTTACTTACTATAGCAACAACAACAACAACAAAAAAAAAAAAAAAAAAAAAAAAAAACCCAGGAAAAAAATTAATTTCTTGAAAATTGGCGACTTTTTTTTGTTCGCATTATAGGAGATCGTATCTCAGGAAATTGGGGAAAAATTCCTACATCAATAGAAACAATCAAACACGCAGGGGTCACTGGAAGTAGTAATTAGGAAGGTACATGGGATTGTGGAGTAGGGTGGAGGGGTTTGTTGTTGTTTGACCTTGGTAAAATGTTAAATTTTTAAGAATGTGTGTTTTGATGCTGTAATTTTTACGACGATATCGTAATCTATGGTTAATTTGATAAATGACATGATATTCTTTATTTAAATACATTTGCACAGAATCTTGACATTGGTAACATCAGGTTTTCACAAATCTATGCCAGATAATTCAGTTCACACCAGCAAAATAATCAGGAGGGAAAGAGTTACGCCTCAGTGTTTAACACAGAAAAAACATTTTAAAAAACCAGAAAAACTTACTGTTTATGAGCCTGCAGTAGTTTCCCTTCCAAGATGAGTTCCCTTGTTTTGGTCACACTTTCTGGTACAGTGAATATATGTTTTAGGTTTTCCTGGGCTGCAGACAGCTGACGAATGAGAGTACATCATGGGTTAGGTGTTGTGTTGTAAAGTAGGGGCGAGTAATTATGATACAAAGTGCAGATAAGTTTGACATAAAGAGTCAGTAAGAAGTAAAATTCCTGTGTGTTACTGGGCATTATGAGGAAAGTAAAGAATAGTGACACTGTGACCTTTCAGGCATGTCGTAAGAGGCGACTAAGGAGGTTGATTGATGGTTTGACAAGCTGTCATTGTAAAAAGTATTGTTATGGAAACAGCCATAGATTTTAGAAGCAGTGATCTCTGCAATTTGTGCCATTTTGGCACGCAAGGTTTCTGTTTTTGAGATTGTGGTTCTGCCCTATGTGCCGTCTTCGGCTCGAAAGGACAATAGATAGATGGATAGAAGAAGTAAAAAGCAGGGAGACTAACTGTGACATATTGTTGTGACATAAGGGAAGTGTTCCTTGTTGCAGTTTCCTCATATTCCAAGTCCGGCTTGCTGCCGGAGCTACTGAGTTTAGTGCTTTGTGCACACTGTGAGCTGTGTATTTCATCCGGATCGTGTTTCAATATTCCGATTTGTTTATGATGAATGATGATATCATATGACAAAGGACAGTTTGGCTGTGTTCACTTTCGGTGCAGTTACACCTTATGTCTTTTGGCTTGTGCTGTAGCTGCTATAATGGCAACTGCAGCTGCCTTTCTTTGTTTGGATCCTTCAATGAGATGAGATGTTAATTTGAATGATTCCATTGGCATGGGTGATTGAGCAATTATGGATTTTATTTCGTTTCCAGTGCTACCGGGTCCTTCGGCTAACTACAACTACAAGGGTTTTTAGAAATATTATCAAAGGCAGGGAAAGTAGGTCTGATATGATGGAGAGTTAGCTGTGATGTATTAGAGATAAACACAAACATATAACATCGTGCAAGGATGCTGTGAGGCAGCATGAAATGTGAACAAATAAATATAAAATTGCACAGAAGCTTCGTTTATTTCACTGCACACCAGGTGAATCCATAGGTGCTCTGATATACCTCTAGAGAATCTAGGGGAAACCCTAGGAGAACCCTGACACACAAGCATGAACTCTGACAGTCTAGGATCCACAATGTGGCTATTTCTTTGCTGACAATTTTGCTCCGAAAGTGACCAAATTTACAACCTACTCTTTTTTATTATAAATGTCAAGGGTTCTTTAAAGTACATGAGGGAACACAGGACCTCTTGTTTATTGCCTTTATTCAAGAGGGCTAGACATCACATCTCACCACACAGAGACCATGGGGAGGGGAATGCCACAAAACCACCACAGATTAATTATTCCTATTTTTTTTTAATTCACCACCACCTGTGGTGGGTTTGAACCTGCGTCCTTCCTGTTCAGAGGCCAACATCATACCTCTAGACCATCCATTCTCCCAAGCAACTTGATTAAAAAGAAGAGAGTACAAAATTAGAAACATTTGGTCCACAGACTGTCTGAGAAGACAACAAAAAATTATGAGATGATCACACAGACTTCCAATTAGCCGAGATCTCACAGAAAAATAACAGCAATGTAAAGAGAATTAGCTGTGATATAAGGGAAGTTAGCTGTGACATAAGAGAAGTTAGCTGTGACAAAAGAGAAGTTAGCTATGACATAAGGGAAGTTAGCTGTGACAAAAGGGAAGTTAGCTGTGATATAAGAGAAGTTAGCTGTGACATAAGGGAAGTTAGCTGTGACATAAGAGAAGTTAGCTATGACATAAGGGAAGTTAGCTGTGACATAAGAGAATTAGCTGTGACATAAGGGAAGTTAGCTGTGACATAAGGAAAGTTAGCTGTGACATAAGGAAAGTTAGCTGTGACATAAGGAAAGTTAGCTGTGACATAAGGGAAGTTAGCTGTGACATAAGGGAAGTTAGCTGTGACATAAGAGAAGTTAGCTGTGACATAAGAGACATTAGCTGTGACATAAGGAAAGTTAGATGTGACATAAGAGACATTAGCTGTGACATAAGGGAAGTTAGCTGTGACATAAGAGAAGTTAGCTGTGACATAAGAGAAGTTAGCTGTGACAAAAGGGAAGTCAGCTGTGACATAAGAGAAGTAAGCTGTGACATAAGGGAAGCTAGCTGTGACATAAGAGAAGTTAGCTATGACATAAGGGAAGTTAGCTGTGACATAAGAGAATTAGCTGTGACATAAGGGAAGTTAGCTGTGACATAAGGAAAGTTAGCTGTGACATAAGGAAAGTTAGCTGTGACATAAGGAAAGTTAGCTGTGACATAAGGGAAGTTAGCTGTGACATAAGGGAAGTTAGCTGTGACATAAGAGAAGTTAGCTGTGACATAAGAGACATTAGCTGTGACATAAGGAAAGTTAGATGTGACATAAGAGACATTAGCTGTGACATAAGGGAAGTTAGCTGTGACATAAGAGAAGTTAGCTGTGACATAAGAGAAGTTAGCTGTGACAAAAGGGAAGTCAGCTGTGACATAAGAGAAGTAAGCTGTGACATAAGGGAAGCTAGCTGTGACATAAGGGAAGTTAGCTGTGACATAATGGAAGTTAGCTGCGACAAAAGAAATGTTAGCTGTGACATAGGGGAAGTTAGCTGTGACCTAGGGGAAGTTAGCTGTGACATAAGAGAAGTTAGCTGTGACATAAGGGAAGTTAGCTATGACATAAGGGAAGTTAGCTGTGACATAAGAGAAGTTAGCTGTGACATAAGGGAAGTTAGCTGTGACATAAGGGAAGCTAGCTGTGACATAAGAAAAGTTAGCTGTGATATAAGAAAAATGTAGCTGTGACATAAGGGAAGCTAGCTGTGATATGAGAAAAATGTAGCTGTGACATAAGGGAAGCTAGCTGTGACACAAGAAAAGTTGGCTGTTACATAAATTCAGTCGGCTCTGATATAAAGAAAAGAAAAATGTGACAAAAGAGTTCTGAACACTTTCAAGCTCATACTTTCAAGATGAACACTAAAACTCTCAATACCTGACAGAAACGCTGATTTTCCCCTTTCAAGGTTTTCAATTTAGAGTGAAGTGGCTCAATAACCCGGTAATGTTCCTCTATTTCATCTAGGCTGGAGAAGATAACATTACATTATTATTCAATGGAAAAATAAATCTAAATGTAAGATACATAAATTGACCCAAAAAAAATTATTAGACGGGGATAATCTGATGGCTAACTATGTGTTTATATGTTCGGAATTGGAGTCAACAACGATGGCCTAACATCATCAAAAGCTAAACATTTTTTTTAAAATATGTGACGATCATCATTTTCAGGAGGACATGAACTTCCATGGTATATGGTGGAAAGGCAGCAGGAACCATTGAAGGCTATAGATGAAAAGTGTTCCTTGTTGCAGTTTCCTCATATTCCAAGTCCAGCTTGTTGCAGGAGCTACTGAGTTAAGTGCTCTGTGCACACTGTGAGCTGTGTGTCTCATCCATTTTGATCATGTTCCGATATTCCAATTGTTTACGATGAATGATGATATCGTATGACAGGGAACAGTTGGCTGTGTTCACTTTCTGCGCGGTTTCGCCTTATGTCTTTTGGCATGTGTTGAGACTGCTACGATGGGGAACAGTTGGCTGTGTACACTTTCTGCGCGGTTTCGCCTTATGTCTTTTGGCATGTGTTGAGACAGTTACGATGGGGACTACAGTTACCTTTCTTTGTTTGGGAGATGAGATATTAATTCGGATGATTACGCTGGCACGGGTGGTTGAGCAATTATGGATTTTACTTTGTTTGCAGTGATACCAGGGCCTTCCATAACCAAATAACATTAAAATAAAGAAGATGCATTCAAAAACAAATGCCTCAGAAAAATACTTTGTTTACCGTGGAAAGAATTTATGACTAGTGCAGAAGTATAAGAAATAGTCATGCATGCAAAAATATTATCTATAATCAAGAAAAGAGTGTGGACATATGTTAGTTATATGATGAGATGCGACAACAAGATAATCTCATTTTACTGAAATGTAGTATATTAAGTTGTAGCATGCTAAGTTGTAGTAACTACAAAACTGTAACTTTATCTTCTATCCTCTCACCTCCCCACACAAAAAATACTCTAAGAACCTGGCAGTAACAAAAAGCATAAAAACCTCATATATGTGACAGTGTTTACCTATTATTTGTAGAATGTGCTCCTCTGCACACAAGTTTTACAGGTGTGTCTTTGATGCATTCTCTTGTCACATGAATTTACGTCACACATTTAGGCACAGTAACATTTTGTATTTTTTTTAATCAATCAGCACAATCAATGAAATGTAAACCTTTCTTTTAAACACCAAACCATTGAAATGAAGTGCCAAGATTGGCTGACCAGATGTCAGAAAATGCACATTATGAAACCTTGGCGTATGATGATGGATTAAATATACTTTTATTTTAGTCAGATACAAGTTTTTTACCAGAAAAGAAGACTGGCCAACATAGATACTTTCACTGCCAAATAGACACAGAGTAGGGAGTTCTTCTTATTCTTCTTCTTCTGCGATCATGGCTCTTTCGGACTAGGACTCAGCACTCTCTTATGAAGGCAGCTGTCTGTTTAAGTGATTCGGTTGGCCCATAGAGTTTCTCTTCCAGGGAGGTGGGTGTGGACCACATTGTCCTTCTCAGGTCTGTGTACTGGGGGAAATCCTATAGAACATGTTTTGTTGTCATGTTGTCTAGGGTACAGTGGCATTGGCTTGTAGTTCCTTTTCTAAGTTTGGTGAACATGTGGTATCTCATTCTGTTGTGGCCAGTATGTAGGCGAAGTATGATGACTTGATCCCTCCCTGATAGTTGCAGGTATCCATCCCTCTCATTATACTTTTGGTGTACTTGTTTCCATTTTTCATGGAACTGACCTTTGATGATGGATTTGGCTTCCTTGAGTAAGGAATTGATGTGAGACATCAGTCAAAAAGATAAGATTTTAAAAGCAGTGGTGCATGTGATTTCACTAGTTTGAAAGTTCAGTTACAAGTAATTTGACAAGGAGTATATGACAAGTGAACCGGACTACAAAGAATAACAGGTCGGGTTCGATCCCAACCAACGGCTTCTGGGTTCACCCAACCTTAAATGGGTACCGGATTTTTTTCTGGGAAAGTAAAGCGGCACGGGCATAATACCGACCACATTACCCCAAAAATCATGCGCTGAAGGTCTGTAAAATTTATGGTCACTAACACAATAATCCCTATACGCCACTTGGCGTGACGAGGGCCCTTTACTTTTTTTTTTATATGATAAGTGATTGAAGAATGTAGAGGTGATAATTACATCAGGCAGTAGCCAGTTGCCAAGATATGATTCACTATTTAAGACCACAATGGCCGAGATTGAATTTCCAGACAAATTGTCAACAAAATGTCGATGTAAAAATATTTTAAATGTGCTAATTATTTGTGTGAAGGATAAAAGTTTAGTTGAATTGTGTTTAAATGTTGTTTGATTTATTCACAGAATGCAAGGCAAATTGTATACTATCACTATTAGACTGTTGCGATGCCTGTCGCGACTTGCACCTACCTCTGTTTGATCTGGTAGACATCCTGCAGGGCACTCTGGAGTTGGTTCAGGCCAGTTCTGACTCCATCCAGCTGTGATTGCACCGCAGTTTTCAGCATTGCTTCCACAGATGCCTAGATTGTAATTTGTAGATATTAATAAACAGATGAAATACGTATCCTAAAGGTCAGCAGAAAAAAAAAAGACTTTTGAGATGTATGTGTGACACCATTATATTATTATGGCCCTATTTGTCTTGTCAGGTGGTTTAGTGGAGGCTATTGTGTTTTTTTATTGAGGGTTTTTTTTTGACAAACAGCTTCTCTTCTGGCTGATTCTACCAATGTTTGACAAACAGCTTCTCTTCTGGCTGATGCTACCAATGTTTGACAAACACACACGGCCACAGAATGAATAAGTCAGGCCCACTGATCCACAGGGTTTTCTATCTTTTTTTTATGCGAGTCTTTTCTATTCTAAGTTTTGACTTAGTACAGCCTCAAATGATGTTATGCCATCTATTATACAGGCTTGCCATGATGTGCGACCTCTTGCCAAATGTTCCCAATCATTTTCACAAAAGGAGAAATCATTCAGAGATGATTTACATTTATGCTACATTTAGATGAGATGATAAACACTTTTTTAAAAAAGCACATATAGAGAGCGATAGAGAGGGATGATAAAGGAGGACAGAGGAAGAGGGGAGGATGGAAGAAAGGGAGAGAGGAGGGGGGAAGAAGTAGGAAAGAGAGGAGGTGAGAGAGAGCAGCGAGGGGAGAATGAATGCAAAAATAAATAGAAAATATAATTTGCTCTTTAAATGAAACTGATGTGATGTTCCACAAAAAAACGTGAGAAGTAAGTATGTAAATAGAGTTAATAACATACAGAAAGAAATATAGGACAGCTGTCATGAAAACAATAAAATATAGAAATGATATAAAGTAAAGGAAAAGCTATAAGATGTAATAAAATATTAATTTAGTATAATTAAAAGAAAGAATACAGGAATAATGTCATAAGAAGAATAATGTAATAACATTTGAAATATAGAAAGAATGTAAAAGAATGAAAAAAAAATATATAAAAGGTGCAATAAAATGAAAGAAAAGAAGAGCGAGTAATGTAAAGAAAAGAAACATGAAGAATGTAATTAACAGAAAGAAGCTTAGAAAAAATGTAATAAGAGAAAAATAAATCAGAAAAATATGAATAAAAATGAAGTAGTTCATTTGAAGAATTAAATTGGAAGCGAATAAGAATATGAACGATTGATAAAGGATGAGTAATGTGAAATCATTTACTTTCTTCTTGGCAACTCTTCGTTTATACTGGTCAACCTTATCAAGTTGATCTGGTCTCTGTTTAGAAACAAATATATTTTAAAGATTAAATATATTGTTAAGTATATCCTAGATATTTATTATAATTAAATATAATTATAATATATATATATATATATAAAATGAATTATTAAGATAAAGAGGGAGGAACAGAAAAGGATACCAAAATAAGGATATCAAAAGCAAGAGGAGCCTTCGTTGCACTGGGAAACATATGGAAATCCAAAGAAATTAGGTTAAATACAAAAATACAAATTTTCAACTCAAATGTTAAGTGGGTCCTATTATATGGCTGTGAAACATGGAGAACAACAAAATTGACAATCATGAAGATACAGACTTTCATTAATGGATGCTTACGCAGAACAAAAGGATGGAAGTGGCAGGACAAAATCACTAACATAGAATTATGGAAATGTACCAGTCAAACACCAGTGGATAAAGAGATACAGCGAAGACGATGGCGCTGGATAGGACACACACTAAGGAAGCCAGCTGAGAGTATTACACAACATGCCCTTTTTTGGAATCCTCAGGGGAAAAGACAAAGAGGAAGACCAAGGAATTCTTGGAGAAGACAGATAGAAGCAGAGATGAAGATGATGGGGAAGACATGGAATGATCTTAAAAGAATGGCAAAAAACAGAACGACTTGGAAAGTGTTTGTTGAAGGCCAATGCTCCACAGGGAGCTGAAAGGTTGAAGAAGAAGATATCCTAGATATTTATTAACTTGGTAGAGCTGATTCAGTAGTAGTCCAGGAATGCAACATTAGTCAGTAGTAGTCCAGGAATGTAACATTAGTCAGTAGTAGTCCTGGACATGCAACATTAGTCAGTAGTAGTTCAGGAATGTAACATTAGTCAGTAGTAGTCCAGGAATGCAACATTAGTCAGTAGTAGTTCAGGAAATGCAACATTAGTCAGTGGTAGTTCAGGAAATACAACATAAGTCAGTAGTAGTTCAGGAATGTAACATTAGTCAGTAGTAGTTCAGGAAATGCAACATTAGTCAGAAGTAGTCCAGGAATGTAACATTAGTCAGTAGTAGTTCAGGAAATGCAACATAAGTCAGAAGTAGTCCAGGAAATGCAACATTAGTCAGTAGTAGTCCAGGAATGAAAGATTAGTCAGTAGTAGTTCAGGAAATACAACATTAGTCAGTAGTAGTCCAGGAAATGCAACATTAGTCAGTAGTAGTCTAGGAATGAAAGATTAGTCAGTAGTATTCCAGGAATGAAAGATTAGTCAGTAGTAGTCCAAAATGAAAGATTAGTCAGTAGTAATCCAGGTATGCAACATAAGTCATTAGTAGTTCAGGAAATGTAATATAAGTCAGTAGTAGTCCAGGAAATGCTACATAAGTCAGTAGTAGTCCAGGAAATGCAACATAAGTCAGTAGTAGTCCAGGAAATGCAACATAAGTCAGTAGTAGTCCAGGAAATGCAACATAAGTCAGTAGTAGTCCAGGAAATGCAACATAAGTCAGTAGTAGTCCAGGAAATGCAACATATGTCAGCAGTAGTCCAGGAAATGCAACATAAGTCAGTAGTAGTCCAGGAAATGCAACATAAGTCAGTAGTAGTCCAGGAAATGCAACATAAGTCAGTAGCAGTCCAGGAAATGCAACATAAGTCAGTAGTAGTCCAGGAAATGCAACATAAATCAGCAGTAGTCCAGGAAATACAACATAAATCAGTAGTAGTCCATGAAATTCAACATTGGACAAAATAAAAAGAAGACATCTTGCAACACAATCTGGAGCTGGTTCAGGCCAGTTTTGATTCCATCCAGTTGTGATTCCATCCAGTTGTGATTGCATCCAGTTTTGATTCCATCCAGTTGTGATTACATCCAGTTGTGATTCCACCCAGTTGTGATTGTTTCAATCCAAACCAGCGCAGTTGCCATGTTACATCATCAGTACACAGTGTTCACATTTTCTTCTGCTGCTGTATTTGCCAAAGATTGCTTTCTTTATGGTCTGCCATTAAAAGGGCACAATGAGAAAACATGGCCGTTTTGTGAAAATTTACAGCAAGTCGCAATATTGGCAACTTTTAGGAGAAATGAAAAAAGTAGAAAAAAAAACAGTATAGTTAAAGTTTTACATAATAAGTCTATCTATCTATTGACCTTTCAAGCCGTAACCGGCCCATAGGGCGTAGACCAAGATACACCTTCTCCTATATGAATTTTTTGTTCTAGCAGTTTTCTTTTAAAGATATTTTATCAAATCTCGCCATCTGTCTCTGTTCTGTGCAAGCAGTTCTATCTCATTGAGGGAGCCGATTCCTGCTGCTCTTGCCTCTCTCATCAATGTTCTTCTCAGTGTCTCACTGGGTCTTCCTCTTTTTCTTTTACCTGTTGTTTCCCATATGAGGGCTTGCTTTGCTATTCGGTTATTATCTCTTCTCATCACATGTCCAACGTATGACCATCGTCTTTTCTTTATTACTGAAGATATTAGTGGTTGATTGGTGATTTCTCTAATTTCCTCGTTTGTTTTGAATTCGTTCCACGCTATACCAAGTATTTTCCTTAGACATTTATTTTCGAATGCGTTCAACTTTGTTTCTTGACAACAGTTTAGTTGCACATTAATGAACTAGGCTGGAAACTGTTTTACTGAGCAGCATCTCTTAAGGCTGATTCAGCCAATATTGGATCAACAGAACATCAGAATGAACAAGGTGATTATGTGTTGCCTGGCCTTATCTCCATTCTCTTGCATCTTTTGCCTTGTCATTTTAACATCATCTCTTTCCTGAATGTTGCTGTGCCATTTTTGTTCCCCATGTGCTATAATTCAATGCCAGATTTTTCAAGTTTATTTCACTGATAGAGATTCCACTTAAGGAAACCCTGCAAGCATCATTATATCCCAGTTCTGGTCTGCCCTATCGTCTCTTTCCATCCTTAAGTTTGCCATACAATATTCGTTTATAAAAACAATTGTTTTCCATTCTTCTTACATGACATAACCATCAATACATACTGTATTCCAATGTAAATTGTATTACTGAATTGAATCAGTAGATCTCCTTTTTAATAGATGCCCCACTTTCAATGCCCAATCATTGTCATGACCTTCTAGACATCCACAACTGCATGACTACCCAGGACATCAGCAATCAATTGCAATGTTGATTTGCTGAGAAATGTTCCAAGTCTTAGGGATACTCAGGATTTTTTTTTTTTTAAATTGCATCATAAATAAAACATTTAACAAGCAAGAAAGCACAATAATTTATTTGTGATAGTTATAAGTTTTTGAGGTTGTGGTTCTGCCCTATGTGCCATCTTCAGCTCGAAAAGACAATAGATTGATAGATAGTTATAAGTTTAGAAAAGACAATATATTGATAGATAGTTATAAGTTTAGAAAAGACAATAGATTGATAGATAGTTATAAGTTTAGAAAAGACAATAGATTGATAGATAGTTATAAGTTTAGAAAAGACAATAGATTGATAGATAGTTATAAGTTTAGAAAAGACAATAGATTGATAGATAGTTATAAGTTTAGTAAAGACACAAGCCAAACATTAGATGTAGATGACCTTACAATGAAGGTGTAGAACTAGAAACAAGGCATAAAATGCATGGGAATTTGTTGATTTGGTCTTCTTTTTCTTCTTTCCTGCCTCTATTGCCTTCAGCATCAAGGGGAGATCTATAGAAGAATAGGTAGAAGTGAATGGAAAGAAAAGAAAACAAAGTTTTAAAACAACTAAAAATGAAAAGAGAACTACTAAACACAATTAGAATAAGACAAATGAAATTTTTGGGGCATATTAAAAGACACAACAGCCTAATAAAAGTAATATTGAAAAGGAAAATACAAGGTGGCAGAGGCAGACCAAGACTAGCATGGACGAGTAACATCAAAAGATGGACAAGTCAACCTATGACAATCTGCACCATCAAAGCAAGAGACAGAGCGGAATGACACTCCATGGTAGCCAACCTTCGATGCAGAGACGGCACACAATGATGATGATCAAGGGAGATATATTTTGTGGTCTTTTGTTCTTCTGTTGGTTTCTCATGCTGTTATGTTTCCTGGTCTTTCTGATACTCCATCAGCCAATCGTTTTCATGGTCAGCCCTTGGGTCTGGAATTATTCCAGCCTTTTTTTCAGTTCTTCATTTCTGATCTATCTCTCAGGCTGTTTCCTGTCATTTTTCTAATACACCACATCTAGGTTTGGTAAAGGTTTATTTCCCTTATTGTTCTTGAGTCTATCATCAAGGTCTAGCATTGATAACTGAACATCATATAAACTTTGAAATCTATCGAGTAAAAAGTTTATTCTAAAAATTAAAATGATACACCTGACAAAAACCAGTAGTTCTGTTTTTAAAAAAACCCTGGTCAAATTGGTAGAAAATTATCATACAGATTTTATAGAAAAAACAAAATAATATACTTGAAGTAAACTGGCAACATGTTTGGTAGCAGCCTGTTTGGCCTCAACTTCCAGCCTGCCCAGGTCTAGTGGTGCCGGAGCTGGACCCTGGGAGTGCTCATCTTCCTCAACATCATCAAAACTTCCACTCATTGTTGATTATTTCACTTCTCCTTTCTCAAATCAGTTTTCTGAAAGTAATCCAAAATCAAAAGTTAACAAACACAGTAGATATATTTGTTTACAACCAGAGTTGAGTTCATGGGCACAGATTGTCTCACATCTGTTTCTCTTGTTGTTTAGTTGACACACCAGTCATGTTTGATCAAGGCAATCCTATACATGAGGCCCAAAAAAAAGTCTTACAAATGGGGAAAAACCTGGTACGCCCATTCTTTCTCCCCAAGATCCCAGTAGCATGTCAGGTTGATATGGGGTTTTTGGCCTTCTTCTTGGCAAGGAATAACAAGTTCAACCTCTCACAATGACTTCTAGGTTACACTAGAACATTGGTGCCATTAACAAATTTTTAGCTAAAACTACATTTTTATTGGTGATGTGTTTTCATGTAATGTGGCTTGTTGGCCTCAACATTTATATCCTATTTGGAGACTGGCTAACCGGGAATCAACAACTCAACGCTCACCGTGATATCGATATCAGCCGTTCTAATCACTTCACTACCTGTGACTGAAGAACACAAGAGAGGAAGTGAGTTAGTAGAGGGTTCATATGCAATATATTAAGGAGCCGCAATAGCTCAGTGACTAGTGAATTGGACTACCTGGACCCTAGATGCAAGAACAATAAAAAAAATAACCTCTACAGAGATGAAATGTGTTAGACGAATGACAGGGAAACAGCCTGAGAGACAAGATCAGAAATTAAGAACTGAGAAAAAAGTCAGGAATAGTCCCCGTCATAGAATATATAAAGAAATAACAGATAAAATGCTTTGGCCACGTGACAAGGCAGAGCGATCAAAACACAACACAAAGAGCCTTCAATAAGCATTGCGAGAACACCAGACCCAAGGGTAACCACGAAAAAGATGGATTGATGGAATATTACAAACACTAGGAAACATAACAGCAGCAGAAGCGAACAGAAGAATAAAATACCACAAATTATATCTCCCCTCGACGCTGAAAGGCAAATGAGGAAGGAAAGAATAAGAAGTAACGAAAGAGACTAAATGGCAGACCAGTGCTGAGATATATGGACGTTTGCAGAGTGAATTCTCTATTTGCAAAAGAAACTGGAAAGATCTGGCTGTAGATCATATCACAAGGAGAACAAAAATAAAGAACAGCACAGCAACAACAACAAAAAATTATGTCAAAATCAGAAGACAAAAGGTGCAAGAGAAAGGAGACAAGGCTAGGCACTACAAATACATCTTGTTCATTCTGTGGTCGGATCTGTCTATCAAAAATATTGGCAGATTCAGCCACAAGAGAGAGAAGGTGTTCAGTGAAACAGCATTCATTATAAGACAGTAGTAATATTTTACTAAATTACTGACAAATTACGATTGCTTCCTACAAATTGCCCAATCTAATAATTAATTGTCTACTCTACTCTATAATACTTACTAACTCTCTATTCTATAACTGAGTATACTCATTGAACTATTATAGTAGTGGTAGTAGTAGCAGCCTCTGTCAGTCATTGCTGACTATGGATTTTTCAGCGCCCCTAGAAATGTTATTTTTTTCTTTTCTTTCATCGTGTATTCTCTTTCTCTATGAATCTGTTTGCTTCTTGTTTGAGGTGAACCTTTAGAGTGTGTTTTCAGAGATTGCGGTCTGTAGCTATGTCTTCCCATGCTGCAGGGTTTATGTTCAGAGTCTTCATGTCGCGTTTACACACATCTACAAATCGAAGTTTTGGGCGCCCCCTAGTTCTTTTACCATCTGCCAGTTGTCCATTGAGTATATCTTTCGGTATTCTGCCATCTTTCATATGGTGTACATGGCCAAGCCAGCATAACTATGTTGTTTGAGCAGCGTGTAGATATTCGGGAGGCCTGTGCAAATCATGACCTCCACGTTTGTCACTTTATCCTATCCGGTGATACCAAGAACATGGCGTAGGCATAAACTATTATACTGTATTACTAATAGTACTTGGCAATTAGAGTCTGTATAATATAGTATGTTATATACTCATTAAATTTAATACTTATTATAATATTATATATTATAATAATAATACTGGGTGCTTAGTTAACTTCATCTGTACAGTACAGAATTCACTAATATACAGGTGTTGTGTAATAATTGTAATACAGTCAGTGAGTCACTCCACATTTTATAATAAAATACTAATAATTGGTAATACTTATTATACTAGTACTAGTATTATTTATTTTATAAAGTAAGTAAAAAAGTACTCAACGGAGAATAATTTAATAAGTACTCACTGGCTGGGGCACTACATTGGCTTCAACTTATTTCTCACAATTATCATCACTCACGAGTATAGTATAAGTAAGAAGACGCTAGACAGTAAGACACAGAGTTGACAATGATTTGACAGAGTTGAGAGTACTCAATACTGAGTAGTTGAGTAGTTAGAGTACAGACAGACTCGAACTCACCAGACCAAAGACCACGGCGTTAGTAACGAGTGTCATTGCGGTTCACCTTGTATTAATTAGATCAATGTACGCTAAACAAGATCATTTTACAAACTGAATGACAGCAATAACCATCAATCACTTGAATTCTTGTACAACAACAAAATAATAACACAACTGACAACGGCCTGTTGGTGTCAACTACACACAAAAATAGTATATGTAATGCCGCTTCCGGGTGGGCGTGTCTTCGCTAGTTCACTGTTTCGCATAAATATTATTGCATTAATATGATAACTATTCTTGATGTTCCAGCAACAGCAGCTATCTGTGCGTCATGTTCCTAGAGATGTTTGGTTCTGATTTGTTATTACACCCTCCCCCCCCCCCCCCATATAGAAACAACTTTTGACTCTACCGAACTCGAACCCGCACGCTCCTAATAGTGGCATGCAGTATGTTATTGATGGTTGTCTGTTCTCTCCTATAACCTATACTTACCAGCCTTGTTACTGATTTCTAAGACTCATTTTGGCTAATCGTAATGCCATTAATCTTTCTTCATACCGAACTTTTGAAATGAGAATGCAAAGGCGTTCGTTCATATCCGTCGCCTAGGGCGATGTATCGTGTCCACAACAAACGATCTGCTTGAATCAATAGTGGGCCCACACATAATGAAATGGGTTTAACATTTTTAAAAGCGACAGAAGGAGGTCCAATGTATGGCTCACACAATTCATTCTTACTTCTATTGCTCCCAGACATGATGCCTTTTATCTGCCTTACTTCTACTGCCCCAATACATGATGCCTTTTATCTGCCTTACTTCTACTACCCCCAGACATGGTGCCCTTTATATGTCTTACTTCTACTGCCCCCAGGCACGATGCCTTTTATCTGCCTTACTCCTACTGCCCCCAGGCATGATGCCTTTTATCTGCCTTACTTCTACTGCCCCAATACATGATGTCTTTTATCTGCCTTACTTCTACTACCCCCAGACATGGTGCCCTTTATCTGCCTTACTTCTACTACTCCCAGACATGGTGCCCTTTATCTGTCTTACTTCTACTGCCACCAGACATGCTGCCCTTTATCTGTCTTACTTCTACTACCCCCAGACATGGTGCCCTTTATCTGTCTTACTTCTACTACCCCCAGACATGGTTCCCTTTATCTGTCTTACTTCTACTACCCCCAGACATGGTTCCCTTTATCTGTCTTACTTCTACTACCCCCAGACATGGTGCCCTTTATCTGTCTTACTTCTACTACCCCCAGACATGGTGCCCTTTATCTGTCTTACTTCTACTGCCCAATACATGATGCCTTTTAGGCCTTACTTCTACTACCCCCAGACATGGTTCCCTTTATCTGTCTTACTTCTACTGCCCAATACATGATGCCTTTTAGGCCTTACTTCTACTACCCCCAGACATGGTGCCCTTTATCTGTCTTACTTCTACTACCCCCAGACATGGTTCCCTTTATCTGTCTTACTTCTACTACCCCCAGACATGCTGCCCTTTATCTGTCTTACTTCTACTACCCCCAGACATGGTGCCCTTTATCTGTCTTACTTCTACTGCCACCAGACATGGTTCCCTTTATCTATCTTACTTCTACTACCACCAGACATGGTTCCCTTTATCTGTCTTACTTCTACTACCCCCAGACATGGTGCCCTTTATCTATCTTACTTCTACTACCCCCAGACATGATGTCTTTTATCTGTCTTACTTCTACTGCCCCAATACATGATGTCTTTTAGGCCTTACTTCTACTACCCCCAGACATGGTGCCCTTTATCTGTCTTACTTCTACTACCCCCAGACATGGTTCCCTTTATCTGTCTTACTTCTACTGCCACCAGACATGGTGCCCTTTATCTGTCTTACTTCTACTGCCACCAGACATGGTGCCCTTTATCTGTCTTACTTCTACTGCCACCAGACATGGTTCCCTTTATCTGTCTTACTTCTACTGCCACCAGACATGGTGCCCTTTATCTGTCTTACTTCTACTACCCCCAGACATGGTGCCCTTTATCTGTCTTACTTCTACTACCCCCAGACATGGTGCCCTTTATCTGTCTTACTTCTACTACCCCCAGACATGGTTCCCTTTATCTGTCTTACTTCTACTACCCCCGACATGGTGCCCTTTATCTGTCTTACTTCTACTACCCCCGACATGCTGCCCTTTATCTGTCTTACTTCTACTACCCCCAGACATGGTGCCCTTTATCTGTCTTACTTCTACTACCCCCAGACATGGTTCCCTTTATCTGTCTTACTTCTACTACCCCCAGACATGGTTCCCTTTATCTGTCTTACTTCTACTACCCCCAGACATGGTTCCCTTTATCTGTCTTACTTCTACTACCCCCAGACATGGTTCCCTTTATCTGTCTTACTTCTACTACCCCCCCGACATGGTGCCCTTTATCTGTCTTACTTCAACTACCCCCGACATGCTGCCCTTTATCTGTCTTACTTCTACTACCCCCGACATGCTGCCCTTTATCTGTCTTACTTCTACTACCCCCGACATGGTGCCCTTTATCTGTCTTAATTCTACTACCCCCGACATGCTGCCCTTTATCTGTCTTACTTCTACTACCCCCGACATGCTGCCCTTTATCTGTCTTAATTCTACTACCCCCAGACATGGTTCCCTTTATCTGTCTTACTTCTACTACCCCCAGACATGGTTCCCTTTATCTGTCTTACTTCTACTACCCCCCGACATGGTGCCCTTTATCTGTCTTACTTCTACTACCCCAGACATGGTGCCCTTTATCTGTCTTACTTCTACTACCCCCGACATGCTGCCCTTTATCTGTCTTACTTCTACTACCCCCGACATGCTGCCCTTTATCTGTCTTAATTCTACTACCCCCGACATGGTGCCCTTTATCTGTCTTACTTCTACTACCCCCGACATGCTGCCCTTTATCTGTCTTAATTCTACTACCCCCGACATGGTGCCCTTTATCTGTCTTACTTCTACTACCCCCGACATGCTGCCCTTTATCTGTCTTAATTCTACTACCCCCGACATGCTGCCCTTTATCTGTCTTAATTCTACTACCCCCGACATGCTGCCCTTTATCTGTCTTACTTCTACTACCCCCGACATGGTGCCCTTTATCTGTCTTACTTCTACTACCACCAGACATGGTGCCCTTTATCTGTCTTACTTCTACTACCACCAGACATGGTGCCCTTTATCTGTCTTACTTCTACTACCCCCGACATGGTTCCCTTTATCTGTCTTACTTCTACTACCCCCGACATGGTGCCCTTTATCTGTCTTACTTCTACTACCCCCGACATGGTGCCCTTTATCTGTCTTACTTCTACTACCCCCGACATGGTTCCCTTTATCTGTCTTACTTCTACTACCCCCGACATGGTGCCCTTTATCTGTCTTACTTCTACTACCCCCAGACATGGTGCCCTTTATCTGTCTTACTTCTACTACCCCCGACATGGTGCCCTTTATCTGTCTTACTTCTACTACCCCCAGACATGGTTCCCTTTATCTGTCTTACTTCTACTACCACCAGACATGGTGCCCTTTATCTGTCTTACTTCTACTACCCCCAGACATGGTTCCCTTTATCTGTCTTACTTCTACTACCCCCGACATGCTGCCCTTTATCTGTCTTACTTCTACTACCCCCGACATGGTGCCCTTTATCTGTCTTACTTCTACTACCCCCAGACATGGTGCCCTTTATCTGTCTTACTTCTACTACCCCCGACATGGTGCCCTTTATCTGTCTTACTTCTACTACCCCCAGACATGGTGCCCTTTATCTGTCTTACTTCTACTACCCCCGACATGGTGCCCTTTATCTGTCTTACTTCTACTACCACCAGACATGGTGCCCTTTATCTGTCTTACTTCTACTACCCCCGACATGGTGCCCTTTATCTGTCTTACTTCTACTACCCCCGACATGGTGCCCTTTATCTGTCTTACTTCTACTACCACCAGACATGGTGCCCTTTATCTTTCTTACTTCTACTACCACCAGACATGGTGCCCTTTATCTGTCTTACTTCTACTACTCCCAGACATGGTGCCCTTTATCTGTCTTACTTCCACTACCACCAGACATGGTGCCCTTTATCTGTCTTACTTCTACTACCACCAGACATGGTGCCCTTTATCTGCCTTACTTCTACTACCACCTGACATGGTGCCCTTTATCTGTCGTACTTCTACTGCCACCAGACATGAAGCCTTTTATCTTTCTTACTTCTACTGTCTTCCAAACATTATGTCTTTTATCTGTGTTACTTCTACTGTCCCTAGAAATGATGCCTTTTATGTGTCTTACTTCTACTTCCCCCCCCCCCCAAGACATGATCCCTATATATGTCTTACTTCTACTGCCCCCAGACATGATGCCTTTTATCTGTCTTATTTCTACTGATCCCCCCCCCCGCCCCAAGACATGATCCCTATATATGTCTTACTTCAACTGCCCCCCCCCCCCCAGACATGATCTCTATGTATATATCTTACTTCTACTGCCCCCAGACATGAGGCCTTTTATCTGTCTTACTTCTACTGCACCCCAGACATGATCCCTATATATGTCTTACTTCTAGTGCTCCCAGGCAGGATGCCTTTTATCTAACTAACTTCTACTGCCCCCAGACATGATGCCTTTTATCTGTCTTACTTCTACTGTCCCCCCTCCACCCCCCAGACATGATGCCATTTACCTTTCTTACTTCTACTGCCCCCAGACATTATCCCTTTATCTGTCTTGCTTCTATTCTCCCCCCCCCCCAGACATGATGCCTTTTCTCTGCCTTACTTCTACTACCCCCAGACATGATGCCTTTTCTCTGCCTTATTTCTACTACCCCCAGACATGATGCCTTTTATCTGTCTTACTTCTACTGCCCCCAGACATGATGCCTTTTATCTGTCTTACTTCTACTGCCCCCGGACATGATGCCTTTTATCTGTCTTACTTCTACTGCCCCAGGGCATGATGCCTTTTATCTGTCTTATTTCTACTACCCCCAGACAGGATGTCTTTTATCTGCCTTACTTCTACTACCCCCAGACATGATGCCTTTTATCTGTCTTACTTCTACTGCCCCAGACATGATGCCTTTTATCTGCATTACTTCTACTGCCCCCCAGACATGGTGACTTTTATCTGCCTTACTTCTACTACCCCCAGACATGATGCCTATTCTCTGCCTTACTTCTACTACCCACAGACATGATGCCTTTTATCTGTCTTACTTCTACTGCCCCTAGACATGATGCCTTTTATCTGCATTACTTCTACTGCCCCCAGACATGGTGCCTTTTATCTGCATTACTTCTACTGCCCCCACACATGGTGCCTTTTATCTGCCTTACTTCTACTACCCCCAGACATGATGCCTATTCTCTGCCTTACTTCTACTACCCACAGACATGATGCCTTTTATCTGTCTTACTTCTACTGCCCCCAGACATGATGCCTTTTATCTGCATTACTTCTACTGCCCCCAGACATGGTGCCTTTTATCTGCATTACTTCTACTGCCCCCACACATGGTGCCTTTTATCTGCCTTACTTCTACTGCCCCCAGACATGATGCCTTTTATCTGCATTACTTCTACTGCCCCCAGACATGATGCCTTTTATCTGCATTACTTCTACTGCCCCCAGACATGATGCCTTTTATCTGTCTTACTTGTACTATCCCCAGACATGATGCCTATTCTCTGCCTTACTTCTACTACCCCCAGACATGATGCCTATTCTCTGCCTTACTTCTACTACCCACAGACATGATGCCTTTTATCTGTCTTACTTCTACTGCCCCCAGACATGATGCCTTTTATCTGCATTACTTCTACTGCCCCCAGACATGGTGCCTTTTATCTGCATTACTTCTACTGCCCCCACACATGGTGCCTTTTATCTGCCTTACTTCTACTGCCCCCAGACATGATGCCTTTTATCTGCATTACTTCTACTGCCCCAGACATGATGCCTTTTATCTGCATTACTTCTACTGCCCCCAGACATGATGCCTTTTATCTGTCTTACTTGTACTATCCCCAGACATGATGCCTATTCTCTGCCTTACTTCTACTACCCCCAGACATGATGCCTTTTATCTGTCTTACTTCTACTGCCTCCAGACATGATGCCTTTTATCTGCATTACTCCTACTGCCCCCAGACATGGTGCCTTTTATCTGCCTTACTTCTACTACCACCAGACATGATGCCTTTTATGTGTCTTACTTCTACTATCCCCAGACATGATGCCTATTCTCTGCCTTACTTCTACTACCCCCAGACATGGTGCCCTTTATCTGTCTTACTTCTACTGCCCCAATACATGATGCCTTTTATCTGCCTTACTTCTACTACCCCCAGACATGGTGCCCTTTATCTGTCTTACTTCTACTGACCCAATACATGATGCCTTTTATCTGCCTCACTTCTACTACCCCCAGACATGGTGCCCTTTATCTGTCTTACTTCTACTGCCCAATACATGATGCCTTTTATCTGCCTTACTTCTACTACCCCCAGACATGGTGCCCTTTATCTGTCTTACTTCTACTACCCCCAGACATGGTGCCCTTTATCTGTCTTACTTCTACTACCCCCAGACATGGTGCCCTTTATCTGTCTTACTTCTACTACCCCCAGACATGGTGCCCTTTATCTGCCTTACTTCTACTACTCCCAGACATGGTGCCCTTTATCTGTCTTACTTCTACTGCCACCAGACATGCTGCCCTTTATCTGCCTTACTTCTACTGCCACCAGACATGCTGCCCTTTATCTATCTTACTTCTACTACCCCCAGACATGATGCCTTTTATCTGCCTTACTTCTACTACCCCCAGACATGATGTCTTTTAGGCCTTACTTCTACTACCCCCAGACATGGTTCCCTTTATCTGCCTTACTTCTACTACCCCCAGACATGATGCCTTTTATCTGCCTTACTCCTACTACCCCCAGACATGGTTCCCTTTATCTGCCTTACTTCTACTACCCCCAGACATGATGCCTTTTATCTGCCTTACTCCTACTACCCCCAGACATGATGCCTTTTATCTGCCTTACTTCTACTACCCCCAGACATGGTTCCCTTTATCTGCCTTACTTCTACTACCCCCAGACATGGTTCCCTTTATCTGCCTTACTTCTACTACCCCCAGACATGGTTCCCTTTATCTGCCTTACTTCTACTACCACCAGACATGGTTCCCTTTATCTGTCTTACTTCTACTACCCCCAGACATGGTTCCCTTTATCTGCCTTACTTCTACTACCACCAGACATGGTTCCCTTTATCTGTCTTACTTCTACTACCCCCAGACATGGTTCCCTTTATCTGCCTTACTTCTACTACCACCAGACATGGTTCCCTTTATCTGCCTTACTTCTACTACCACCAGACATGGTTCCCTTTATCTGTCTTACTTCTACTACCACCAGACATGGTTCCCTTTATCTGTCTTACTTCTACTACCCCCAGACATGGTTCCCTTTATCTGTCTTACTTCTACTACCCCCAGACATGGTTCCCTTTATCTGCCTTACTTCTACTACCACCAGACATGGTTCCCTTTATCTGCCTTACTTCTACTACCCCCAGACATGGTTCCCTTTATCTGTCTTACTTCTACTACCACCAGACATGGTTCCCTTTATCTGTCTTACTTCTACTACCCCCAGACATGGTTCCCTTTATCTGTCTTACTTCTACTACCACCAGACATGGTTCCCTTTATCTGTCTTACTTCTACTACCACCAGACATGGTTCCCTTTATCTGTCTTACTTCTACTACCCCCAGACATGGTTCCCTTTATCTGCCTTACTTCTACTACCCCCAGACATGGTTCCCTTTATCTGCCTTACTTCTACTACTCCCAGACATGGTGCCCTTTATCTGTCTTACTTCTACTACCCCCAGACATGGTGCCCTTTATCTGCCTTACTTCTACTACTCCCAGACATGGTGCCCTTTATCTGTCTTACTTCTACTACCACCAGACATGGTGCCCTTTATCTGTCTTACTTCTACTACCCCCAGACATGGTGCCCTTTATCTGTCTTACTTCTACTGCCCCCTGACATGGTGCCCTTTATCTGTCGTACTTCTACTGCCACCAGACATGAAGCCCTTTATCTGTCGTACTTCTACTGCCACCAGACATGAAGCCCTTTATCTGTCGTACTTCTACTGCCACCAGACATGAAGCCTTTTATCTTTCTTACTTCTACTGTCTTCCAAACATTATGTCTTTTATCTGTGTTACTTCTACTGTCCCTAGAAATGATGCCTTTTATGTGTCTTACTTCTACTTCCCCCCCCCCAAGACATGATCCCTATATATGTCTTACTTCTACTGCCCCCAGACATGATGCCTTTTATCTGTCTTATTTCTACTGACCCCCCCCCCGCCCCAAGACATGATCCCTATATATGTCTTACTTCTACTGCCCCCCCCCCAGACATGATCTCTATATATATATCTTACTTCTACTGCCCCAGACATGAGGCCTTTTATCTGTCTTACTTCTACTGCCCCCTAGACATGATGCCATTTATCTGTCTTACTTCTACTGCACCCCAGACATGATCCCTATATATGTCTTACTTCTAGTGCTCCCATGCAGGATGCCTTTTATCTAACTAACTTCTACTGCCCCCAGACATGATGCCTTTTATCTGTCTTACTTCTACTGCCCCCCCCCCCACCCCCCAGACATGATGCCATTTACCTTTCTTACTTCTACTGCCCCAGACATTATCCCTTTGTCTGTCTTGCTTCTATTCTCCCCCCCCCAGACATGATGCCTTTTCTCTGCCTTACTTCTACTACCCCCAGACATGATGCCTTTTCTCTGCCTTATTTCTACTACCCCCAGACATGATGCCTTTTATCTGTCTTACTTCTACTGCCCCCGGACATGATGCCTTTTATTTGTCTTACTTCTACTGCCCCCGGACATGATGCCTTTTATCTGTCTTACTTCTACTGCCCCAAGGCATGATGCCTTTTATCTGTCTTATTTCTACTACCCCCAGACAGGATGTCTTTTATCTGCCTTACTTCTACTACCCCCAGACATGATGCATTTTATCTGTCTTACCTCTACTGACCCCAGACATGATGCCTTTTATCTGTCTTACTTCTACTGCCCCCAGACATGGTGCCTTTTATCTGCCTTACTTCTACTACCCCCAGACATGATGCCTATTCTCTGCCTTACTTCTACTACCCACAGACATGTTGCCTTTTATCTGGCTTACTTCCACTACCCCCAGACATGATGCCTATTCTCTGCCTTACTTCTACTGCCCCCAGACATGATGCCTTTTATCTGCTTTGCATCCGGCTTATCCCACGAGGCCACAGATTAACAATTCCTGCAATTGTTTCTAGATCTTTTTTTTTTTTTTTTGTACATGACGTCAGATCCGGATCTATCGCGAGCCTCTTGACTGCACTTTTTAACCAGTTCTTGGTTATTGATCTGATTTTGTAAAAATATTCGAATAATTCTGACGATTATCCTTGTTCTAACAATGTAACGATTCAGGGTAGACCACAAATAACGTGTTCGTAAGACTTCAAAGAGGCGTGATAACACTAGCCTGCCGAAGATGGAGTGTGTTGTCAGTCAGGGCGCAAGTTTAGAGGAAAAAGCCAGGACACCCAGGCAGATACAAGTACTGACAATTCGACCAGCTCCTAGTGTGTTTGATGTTGTTCTCACAACCCCATCATGAAAAAGGACCAAGAGTCAAGTTCGCTTGACCATTAGACTTGAACGCTGAAGAAGAAAATAGTGATTATAGCATAAGAAGTAGGAGATCTGGCTAGAGACATCGATTCTTTCAGACAGGCTGTGGTGGGTACATCTTTCTGTAGATCTGACTAGAGACAGCGATTCTTTCAGACAGACTGTGGTGGGTATATCGTTCTGTAGATCTGACTAGAGACAGCGATTCTTTCAGACGGACTGTGGTGGGTATATCTTTTTGTAGGAGATCTGACTAGAGACAGCGATTCTTTCAGACAGACTGTGGTGGGTATATCGTTCTGTAGATCTGACTAGAGACAGCGATTCTTTCAGACGGACTGTGGTTGGTACATCTTTCTGTAGGAGATCTGACTAGAGACAGCGATTCTTTCAGACGGACTGTGGTGGGTACATCGTTCTGTAGATCTGACTAGAGACAGCGATTCTTTCAGACGGACTGTGGTGGGTATATCGTTCTGTAGATCTGACTAGAGACAGCGATTCTTTCAGACAGGCTGTGATGGGTATATCGTTCTGTAGGAGATCTGACTAGAGACAGCGATTCTTTCAGACGGACTGTGGTGGGTATATCTATCTATCTTTCGTTCGCCTGAAGTATTGTCTATATCTGCAATGTCGTTTCCTGTATAAATTTTACTGTCTTTTGTAATTCTTGCAGTGGCCCATATAGTTTTGTCTGTAGTGTTGTATCTATGGGCCAATGGATTTTCCTCAGTCTACTATATTCAGTGCAGTCTTGAAGTATGTGTTCAGCAGTCTGGGGTGCCTGTCCACATGTACAAGTAGTTGATGTGCCGATCTTGAATTTTGTATACATGTGACTATGGAGTCGATTGTGTCCTGTTCTTAGGCGTATAATGATAACTTGTTCATATCTATTCATATTATGAAAGGCATCCTGATTTGGGGCTTGTGGTCCTCTGATTGATTTGATTATCTGTTTCTTATGATGGTATGTAACTGGTGTATCTAGTTGTGTGCCTGTTGAACCTTCCTTTGCCAACTGATCTGCTTTCTCATTTCCTGGTATTCCACAGTGAGACGGGATCCACTGCAGGGCAACCCTGTGGTGCTTGCAGAGTTCAGTCAATAAGGTCTGCAGATGTGGTAATTTTCTGGATTGTAGTGCCTGGAGTACTGATCTTGCATCTGTCAAAAACACTACAGGCTGTGGGCTAAGATTACTGTTCAGCAGTTTTTCTATTGCCAACTTTATTGCTTGTATTTCTGCATCATAATTGTGACAATATTTCCCTGTTGCTATTTTATTCATATCCCTAGTGTTATTTGGGTACTCTATATATGCACCTGCTCCCCCATTCTTTACTGCATTCTGTGCTGATCCATCTGTGTACACACGAATCCATAGGTCTTTTGGGTATTCTTCATCCAGGAAACTGAGAGTTATTGTTTTTTCGCTGTAGACTATTTTGTTCCTCTTTGTCAACTATTCCTTTCACTTCTGTCCGTATTTGAACTGATAATCCTGATTCATCTGTCCAGGGAGTCTGTTCTGGTATGGGCAGAAGGGGTTTAACAACTCTTGGCATGTCTGGCGTTTGTCTACTAATACGCTTGGCTTGGTGGATAAAGCTGCTTCTCTTAAGTCGTCCCAATGCAAGATTTTGGAATCTGTCCTTCATTGGATGTCTCGGCATGCATACAAATTTTTCTGCCTGTATCAGCACCTTTGTGTCTCTCCGTTCTCTCAGTGGTGGTATCCTCCACAATTTCTCCATCTCCAATATTGGTGTTGATTTCATTGCTCCTGTGATGACCCTAAGTGCCTGGTTTTGTACTTTATCCAGTTCTTGCAATGTGGTGTTTGATGCTGAGCACCATGCGGATGATCCATATTCTAAATGTGGGCGTATACTCTGTTGGTAAACTTTACTGAGTATTTTCCCACTCGCACCCCATGTGGTTCCACACAACTTTCTTAGAATAGCCAATTTCCTCCTTGCTTTTTGGGTTGCCTTATTTATCTGCTGTTTCCAAGATAGTTTGTTATCAAATGTAACTCCGAGATATGTAGCTTGTATGTCTTCTTTCACAGGCTCATTGTTTATGTAGATGGCTCCTGCTTTTTGTTTTGGGGAGAGTGTGAAAAGTGTAGTACTGCATTTGTCTGTATTGATGCTGATACACCATCTATTTGTCCATGAATTCAGTGCATTCATAGCTCTTTGTAGCAATTTGGAGGCCACTGTTGCATACTCCTCTGTGCACCACATTACCAAGTCATCTGCATACATTGCCACTTTGATGCCATGTGGTAGTTCAGTAACTAGGTCATTGATGTAGATCAGAAAAAGTGTTGGAGATAGTACCCCTCCTTGTGGAACGCCCTGGCGCAATAAGACCTTCTTACTCTTAAGACCATCCAGTTGCACTCTGGCTCTCCTGTTATGCAGGTATGCTTTGACCCATTTGTACATCCTGCCATTTACTCCATAATTTCTCAGTTTCTTCAAAAGCCCTTCCTTCCATACCTTATCAAATGCTTTCTTTAGGTCTATCCATGCTGCTAGTACCAGTTTCTTTTCTTGAAACGCATCTTCAATTTCCTGGGAAAGATAGGTTGCTTGATCTTCGGTAGAGTAACACTGTCTAAAGCCTGCTTGTTTTGGGACAAGGAGATTTTCACTTTCCAGGTACCACTGCAGTCTGAGATTGATTATACGTTCCATTGTTTTACACAAACAGCTTGTAAGGCTGATTGGTCTATAGCTGGATGTCATTGAACCATCTTTTCCTGGCTTTAGTAATGGTATCATAATTGCTTCTCTCCATGCCTGTGGCACTCTACCTGTGATCCAGCAAATGTTGCAGATCTGCAGTAGTTTTGCTTTAGCTGCAGTTCCCAAGTTCTTAATCATTTCATTGGACACTCCATCATTGCCTGGTGACTTTTTCATTTTTAATTTGGATATTGCCAGCTCTAGCTCTCTTTGTGTAATGGGTGTTTCCATTACTTCATGTGTGGTCTCTTCTTGTCTTGCATTTTGTTGTTTTAAACGGGTCTCTTGTCGTTTTTCTAGGCTAATTTCAATATTATTGTCATTTGCAAAGGAGTCTGCAAAGTAATTTGCTGCATGTTTACCTGTTAGAATGTTTCCATCCTTCTTCAGTGTAATTTTGGTGTTCCTTTCTGTACCTTCATCATTCAGCTGTTTTACAAGCTTCCACACTTTTCTTGTGTCTCGTTCAAGATTCAAGGACTCTGTTTTCTCTTTCCAGCTTCTCCGTCTGGCTTGTAGTTTAGCCCGTTGAAATTTGGCTTTAGCATGCTGGTAGTTGTTGTGGTGTTCTTGGCAAGGGTTATTTTCTGCTTGCTTTCGAGATGTTTCCATGTCATTGTGCAGTTCCTCTAGTTCACTACTCCAGTATGGTTTGTAGTGTTTCCGTGCCCCTCTTGGTATTGTTTCACTGGCAGCTTGTATTATTAGTCTACTGAATTCATCAACTATTTTGTTGATGTCTCTATCTGTATTTATATCTTTAGTCAGTACACTGGTGTAGTGTTGATACATTTTCCAGTCTGCCTTTGTGTAATTCCATCTGGAGAGAGTGCTGCTCTCCCTGATGGCCTCATTTTGCACCACTAAAAAGACTGGTCGGTGGTCGCTGCCTCCAAGTTGTTTCCCAACAATTCGTGTGATATTCCAATCCAGGTCTGGTGAATGGAAAGCAAGGTCTGGTGTAGATGTGGTATGCCATGATCTGGAGTAGAATGTTGGTGGATCTGTTGTCTGGTTTAATAGTATAAGCCCATTGTCATCCTGCCAATTTTCAAGCTCTTCACCTCTCTTGTCCATATGTTCATAGCCCCAGCTCTGTGAGTGGCTGTTAAAGTCTCCACATACAATTATTCTTTCTTTTAATGTAATTGTGTCTAGTGCTAGTGGGCGGTCACTCGGACAGTAGTAGTTAAGTAGGTGGAAGTCTGTATTTCCTGTCCTGAGGTGCAGTATTTGATATTCCGCCCCATCCATATACACTTCAATCTGACATGCATTAATGTTGTTCCTTACAAGAGTCAGTATTCCACCCTTTTGTCTATTTATTCTGTCAGATCGGTAGCACTGGTATCCCCTAATCTTCAAGGCTATGTCGTTGTTTAGATGGGTTTCCTGCAAACAGCATATGCTTATTTGTTCTTCATGCAGGATATTTTCTAATTCTATCTTTTTACTGTACCCATCTCTTTTGCTGTTGATGCCTTCAGCATTCCAGTGCATTATTTTAAGTTGTGGTGGGTATATCTTTCTGTAGGAGATCTGACTAGAGACAGAGATTCTTTCAGACGGACTGTGGTGTGTATATCTTTCTGTAGGAGATCTGACTAGAGACAGAGATTCTTTCAGACGGACTGTGGTGTGTATATCGTTCTGTAGGAGATCTGACTAGAGACAGCGATTCTTTCAGACGGACTGTGGTGGGTATATCGTTCTGTAGATCTGACTAGAGACAGCGATTCTTTCAGACGGGCTGTGGTGGGTATATCGTTCTGTAGATCTGACTAGAGACAGCGATTCTTTCAGACAGGCTGTGATGGGTATATCGTTCTGTAGGAGATCTGACTAGAGACAGCGATTCTTTCAGACGGGCTGTGGTGGGTATATCGTTCTGTAGATCTGACTAGAGACAGCGATTCTTTCAGACGGTCTGTGATGGGTACATCGTTCTGTAGATCTGACTAGAGACAGCGATTCTTTCAGACGGGCTGTGATGAGTGCAACGTTCAGTGGGAGATCTGGTTAAAGAGAGATTCTTTCAGACGGGCTGTGATGAGTGCAACGTTCAGTGGGAGATCTGGTTAAAGAGAGATTCTTTCAGACGGGATGTGATGAGTGCAACGTTCAGTGGGAGATCTGGTTAAAGAGAGATTCTTTCAGACGGGCTGTGATGAGTGCAACGTTCAGTGGGAGATCTGGTTAAAGAGAGATTCTTTCAGACGGGCTGTGATGAGTGCAACGTTCAGTGGGAGATCTGGTTAAAGACAGAGAATCTTTCAGACGGACTGTGACGAGTGCAACGTTCAGTGGGAGATCTGGTTAAAGACAGAGATTCTTTCAGACGGACTGTGACTAGTGCAACGTTCTGTGGGAGATCTGGTTAAAAACAGAGAATCTTTCAGACGGACTGTGACGAGTGCAACGTTCTGTGGGAGATCTGGCTAGAGACAGAGATTCTTTCAGACGGGCTGTGATGAGTGCAACGTTCTGTGGGAGATCTGGCTAGAGACAGAGATTCTTTCAGACGGGCTGTGATGAGTGCAACGTTCTGTGGGAGATCTGGCTAGAGACATAGATTCTTTCAGACAGGCTGTGATTAGTGTAACGTTCTGTGGGAGATCTGGCTAGAGACAGAGATTCTTTCAGACGGGCTGTGATGAGTGCAACGTTCTGTGGGAGATCTGGCTAGAGACAGAGATTCTTTCAGACGGACTGTGACGAGTGCAACGTTCAGTGGAAGATTAGTCTAGAGAGAGAGATATTCTTTCAGACGGGCTGTAATGAGTGCAACATTATGTAAAAGATCTGTCTAGAGACAGAGATTCTTTCAGACGGGCTGTGATGAGTGCAGCGTTCTGTGGGAGATCTGGCTAGAGACATAGATTCTTTCAGACGGGCTGTAATGAGTGCAACATTATGTAAAAGATCTGGCTAGAGACATAGATTCTTTCAGACAGGCTGTGATTATATAGCTCGTTTCAAATCACGTGCCCAACTTCAAAACGCTATTACTCAGTAACCGTTTGTTAAAAACTGTTGAAATTTTCCAAATGTTATTAGAATGCAAAAGACCCTTTAAATGTATATTTTACAAATATCTTGCAGCTGCAGTTTTCTTAAAGCGGCGAATTTCTTTGATGTTTGTCAAAATTGTAAATTGTGAACCCCTAAATAATAGAAATTACCGTAGTTGCTGGTCTATGATTAATTTTCACTAGGTAAAGGCGTGGCCGTAATGGGGGAATAACCTAATAAGACAAAACACCAGGAGAATTATTGTCTTCTCAGTTCGAGGACGGACGATGATATCAAGGTATACCTGTATGTCCAATTTTCATAGTTGTGTGGTCCTGATAAGGACCGTTTGTTGAACTAATTTAAGGTAATATAGGGGCCAACATTGTGGGGGCTATATACTTTCATTCTGAATCAGACGAGTCTAAAAGATTAATAACTGTTTGGGGTTGAAAATTCCACAAACCATCATTTTTCCAATATTCCTCTTCCTGTTTTAAGACGTGGTATTCACATTTAGCCCAATAATCTTTGTCTATATTTAATAAGGCGAGATTAGCAAGAGTCTTTACATCGCATATTTTGAATGTTGTATTTTCATCTGCCACTTGTCCTTTTAATTTTGCCCAGATTAGTTCTATTGGATTTAAATGAGCATGGTAAGGTGGCAGCCTCAAACTTATATGACCGTGCTCTTGGATAATCTTATCTATTTGAAAAATCTTTGTCCTTTGTTTTTGCTTTACTAGAGATAGTAATTCAGGTTTTAAGTACATGTTATTAAATTGTATGTGCTTCTTTGTGAGCCATATCTTAATAGCATCTTTTGTACTGGATGACGTCGGGACTTTATCTTCAAGTGCAACAATGTTGTGGTACGCTGCATTGTCCATTATTAGGCAAGATGGTCGATCTAGTGATGGGAGAACAGAATTTTCAATCCAATGTCTAAATATGTGACCATTCATCTCAGAGTGATAATCCCGATTGTCTATGGATTTTGAAAGAAAAATGAGCTCTGCATTCTGTATTAGTCCATGTTGTCGACTACCTGCATGAGCATTTATCAAGCGCTGTCCTTTGCTGCTGGGTATTAATCTCTTAATCTTTCCATCTGATGACTGCCATTCCCTTTGGTTAGTGTGGTGAGCATTGATCCATGTTTCATCCAAGTACACAGTATCATAACCTTGCTTGCGCACCTCTTTTACTTCACGTAAGTGCTTGCTTCGCATGACTACTATATGTGGCTTCTCACAGATGATGTTTCGTCCATTGGAATACTTTCTGAATGTAAAGCCTGCAGCTCTCACATTCCTCCATAATGTAGACTTTGATATTTCAATACTGTTGTTCTTTTTCAGCGATACTTTTAATTTTCTTATTGTAACAGTTTCATTCATACCCAACATTTTGCGAATTTCACTTCTAATAAGTTCACTGTCGAAATTATCCAACATTTTTGCTCTTCCTTGTGATTTTGTATATTTTGAACATTGACGGTCACGTGCTTGAATCCAGCGATTAAATGACCGTTTAGATAAATCCAAAATGTGTCTTGTCCTATTCTCAGGGTTTTCTAAAGAATGAAATAATCTTCCTCGTTTAGCCTCTTTGCAAAAATAGTCATACATTTTTATTGCGATGTTTTGTAAACTGCAGAATTTCATTTTAAGACTCATGATAAATGTTATCGTTCCACGTCTCTACCTATGAATGAACGGAAATGGAACACACAATTTCTCGTATTTTTTACAAGGGTCTAATTGCGTCAAAAAACCACGGTAAAAGCGTGCAAACATTAAATTTTACCGTGTATGGATTTTTACTCGCTATTTTTAACTTAAAATACTGTAAACATTAAGTTTTGACTACATCAATGGGTCGTTATAAATTTATATAAATCAAATAAGCAACAATAATAATCAAATGTTTTTAAAAATGAAATTAATTCCCTGTTGGGTTCTAATCATTATAACTTTACATGAAAATTTTGAACAACTTACAACAAGCGGTTAAAAAGCTATCGATTTTAAAAGTTGGGCACGAGTTATGAAACAAGCGTGTAACGTTCTGTGGAAGATATGGCTAGAGACAGAGGGTAGGTTGGGATGTAGAAGCTTTACCCCACACCCACCTCCTCCCCTTTGCAAGCAAGTTCGTCTGCTTTTTCATTTCCAAAGATGCCGCAGTGTGCCAGCATCAAAGGTCAAGGTATAGTACGAGAATTGATTCGGCGTCTTAGCACGGCAGTTTTCACCCATATGTGTTCGGCCGCCTATCCAGAAGTGTTCGGAGACTTCTGGATAGTGTCGCTTCAAGCATCAAAACTCACAATGCGAGGCGGCATTGCTCACCTTCCCAGAGTACTACCCTGATACCCAACAACGGCTGGGTCGACCGCGAGGGGTATTTTTTTTCCCAGCCACGAGTACAACTCACACTGTTTCCGGCAGGAATCGAGCATAGGTTGTCCGAACGGTTAGGCGAGTAGGGTGGTTTTCACAACTAAGCTACCGACGCCCCCTAGCATCAAATTCTGGACTATATCTGTCTTTCAAGACAGCAATGTTATGTTATATTGCCGTTATCTGGCGAGAGGAGATGTCCACAGACGTATCCGATAGCTGCGCTGTCGTTGCGGACGGTCAACCAATGGATCGGGCGGACATCAGTGCCCTCCGAGATGTGGGAAGAGCACAGGACTTGGACAACCACAAATTCACGTCACTCTTTCGGATGAAAGAGATGGGAGTTAAGATGGGCACAGCCACAAATTAGAAACTTAGTGGGCGTGTAAGAAGACTTATCAACCAACACAGAACTGGAGTCGTCAGTCGCTGGACACTGCGGGACTTGCTGAGGAGGGGATCTGGTCACCTATGGACATGTTCGGAGTGCAATGATGATGACCCGCAAATAACTCAATGTTATGTTGCTCCCTATCTCCTTCTTCCTTGAGATTTCACATGGCTTGGTAACAGTCACTTAAAAGCTTCACTAATTGTAGCACTTTCTGTTAAACCATTGCGCCAGACAGGTAAAGATAGCGCGGTAGCATAACTTCAGTTACTTGTTTCACTGAGGCACGTCAAATGTAAGAGACATATAGAGAACTTCCTGTCTGAAATAACTGAACTAGCGACATCCTGTAGCCAGCCGTGATCCCATGTGTCGAGCTCGCTGTTGTGAATGAAGATTTTAAACAAGAACTGGATCGTACAGTCGCCTCCGTAGGCAAAAGAGATCAAAATTAACATCACATTTACGTCATGATAATTAAGCCAAAATAGGTAAATGAATTTAAATATTTGGGAACTTTGTTAACCTCAGACGGAAGATGTACAAAAGAGGTGAGATGTAGAATGGCTCAGGCAAAAGCAGCTTTCCAAAAATTGAGGAAGATACTATGCAATCCATTTTTGACAATAGAAACAAGAAAAAGAGTTCTTAAATGTTACGTATAGCCAGTCTTAACATATGGATGCGAATCATGGACAATAGGACAACAGACAAGAAAATCACTACAGTCTGTAGAAATGTGGTTTTACAGAAGAATATTGAGAGTACCATGGACAGCTAAGAAGAGTAATGAAGATATTCTGAGAGAGGTAAAAGCCAAAAAGAGAGCTAATTTCCAATGTTTTGAAGAAACAATTATCATTTTTTGGCCACGTAATGAGAAGAGAACAACTGGAATATATTGTACAACTGGAAAAATTAAGAAACGAAGAGATAGAGGGAAGCAAAGAGAAAAAAATAACAGTCAGTTTAAGAGAATGGCTTGGCAGAAGGTCAACAACTGAAATGATAAATAGCTGCCGAGATCAAAAGTTGTGGAGAGACATGATCACCTACGCCAGCAGGCCCGGTACTTGATGATGTTGAAGATGATGATGAATTAAGCCAAGATACGATTGAGTTATTGAGTTATTTGCGGGTCACCATCATTGCACTCCGAACATGTCCTTAGGTGCTCAGATCCCCTCCTCAGCAATTCCCTCAGTGTCCAGCGACTGACGACTCCAGTTCTATGTTGGTTGATAAGTCTTCTTACACGGCCACCAAGTTTCTCATTTCTGGCTGTGCCCATCTTAACTCCCATTTCCATCATCCGAAGAAGTGACGTGGATCTGTGTTTGTCGAAGTCCTGTGCTCTTCCCACATCTCGTAGTGCATTGATGATGTCCGCCCGATCCATCGGTTGCCCGTCCTCAACGACAGCGCAGCTAGCCAACCTGTCCGCTCTCTCATTTCCCCGTACTCCCGCATGTCCAGGGACATAGACAAAGGTGACCTGACGTATTTTGGATTTCTGCAACGACTCTACTCATTGCATGCGTACAAAGCCCGCCTCCACTTTTTTTTATCATGCTCATCGAATCACTCAGTATACATGCGTGGATGTAGTCTTGGGACTCTAACCATTTGAATGCCTTGGTCACTGCCATCACCTCCATTGTCATGCTACTCGTGGTCATGGCGTATGCACCACTGTCTTCCTTGGCTATTCTGCCTGCCGAGCGTGCTGTAAATGCCCATGCACTTCTTTGGTGTCGTCTTACAGATCCGTCTGTATAGATGACTGCATCTTTCTCATCGGTGTTATCGCAGATGATACCGTTGACCTCAGCATTAACCACGACCGGGTTCTGTTCCCTACTTTTCCTGTCGAGTGTGACAATACATGAGAAAGCCCCCTTGAATGACGTAGGCACCGGTATCCACTCCTCACCAACGCTGATATTGGTAAGCCCACAGACCTGTTTGATGACATCTTCTGCTCGGCCCACCCATGATTTGCCTCTTTTTAGCCTGTCACCTTTCTCTGTGTTGAGCACGTGGTGCAATGGATGCTCTGTATCTGTACTAATCTTCAGGTATGCTCGTGCTCTCCATATCTTGATTCTGTCATCCATGGTTGGAAAGTCAAGAAGATGCCTCATTGCTACACAGGGAGTGTCCCTCGTACATCCCAGGATAATGCGCATGGCTTCATTTTGTATTTTTCTCCAGCCTATCAATTTAAGTCGTACTGACAGTAAGAATTGCCATGGCATACTCGATTGGTGCGAGGACTAATCCCTGGAACAGAAGAGTAAGTAGCCTCTGCTCGATGTTGGCAGCTGCCATGACCTTCAAGGCGGCTAATCCTTTGCGGGATTTTGTTATCACATGGTCGACGTGGTCCCGAAAACACAGGTTGCGATCAAACTTAACTCCAAGGTATGTCATCAACTTGTCCCTGGTCACCTCATCAGCTCCCATTCGTACTACCGGTGTGGTCGTATTAACGATATGATTGTTAAGGGAGAAGCATGAAACTGATGCTTTATTTAGGATTAACCAAGGCACCTAAAACCCCACACCAGGAAGAAATGCGATCGAGTTCGTCTTGCATTGTGGAGGCGATTCCCCTTCTGTCTCTTCCCTGTCGATATACCAGAATATCATCAGCAAAAGTCATAGTTCTTCCCCTCCCATCCAGCTGTTGTTCCGTGATCGTTATTGTGTACACGTTAAATAGAACTGGTGACAATGGTGAGCCTTGTGGCAGCCCAGGACAAATGGATGTTGGCTCGGAAGACCAACTTCCACATCTGAGTATCACCTTCCTCTGAAACAGTGCCGCGGCGATCCATCTAATGAGGAAGGGGTTCACCGCCAGTTTGAGAAGCATATTCATGAGATATTCAAATGTTACCCTGTTGGATGCATCCTCCAGATCTATAGCAGCAGCACATGTCTCCTCTCGTCTGTGGAAGCCTTCGAAGACGTCATAGGCAAATACTGCCGCATTGAGTCATGTCTCTTTGTTATATCTATAACCTCAGAGTGTGGGTGGGAATACGCGTTTCTGTTCAAGGTGACAGGCGAGGACACGGGCAACTATTTCCTCCAGCAGCTTGCCCGCAGTGTACGATTATTGTGTATGACCCTTTTCGTCTTGTCAGACGGTCTAGTGGAGACTTTGCGTTCACAGAATGAGCAAGTCAGGCCCACTGGTCCACAGGGTTTTCCATCCTTTTTCATGAGTCTATTCTCTTCTAAGTTTTGTCTTAGTACAGTCTCAAATGAAGTTATACCGTTCCTTATACATGCTCTCCATGATGTGCGATCATCTGCTACGTGTATATATATATATATATATATATATATATATATATATGTGTGTGTGTGTGTGTGTGTGTACGTGTGTACGTGTGTGTATGTGTCCAGGGAACAAAGTCCATCTCTGCTGTTTTATCAATGGACATGATCTGAGTGTTCTGTGTGTTTAGATTGAAGTTTTGCCTTGTCACTGTGTTTTTCTAACATACTTAATTGTCTCTTTTAATCCTTCTGTACTGTTTGAGAGGCGGACTGTGACATCATCGTATCTGAGGTCTGGAATTATGTTCTCATTGATTGTGAATGGATCGATCTTCATAAATCTGTCACTTCTCATGATGTTCTCAGCATGCATGTTGAACAGGTATGGAAAGATGATACATCCCTGTCTCACCCCTTTGTGTGCTATAACTAGGTGCTAACTATTACAAGGAGGAAATGGAAAGAGTAGATGGTACAAGACTGAACATTCTGTAAACTATAACAAGGAGGAAATGGAAAGAGTAGATGGTACAAGACTGAACATTCTGTAAACTATAACAAGGAGGAAATGGAAAGAGTAGATGGGACAAGACTAAACATTCTGTAAACTATAACAAGGAGGAAATGGAAAGAGTAGATGGTACAAGACTGAACATTCTGTAAACTATAACAAGGAGGAAATGGAAAGAGTAGATGGGACAAGACTGAACATTCTGTAAACTATAACAAGGAGGAAATGGAAAGAGTAGATGGTACAAGACTGAACATTCTGTAAACTATAACAAGGAGGAAATGGAAAGAGTAGATGGGACAAGACTGAGCATTCTGTAAACTATAACAAGGAGGAAATGGAAAGAGTAGATGGGACAAGACTGAGCATTCTGTAAACTATAACAAGGAGGAAATGGAAAGAGTAGATGGTACAAGACTGAACATTCTGTAAACTATAACAAGGAGGAAATGGAAAGAGTAGATGGTACAAGACTGAACATTCTGTAAACTATAACAAGGAGGAAATGGAAAGAGTAGATGGAACAAGACTGAACATTCTGTAAACTATAACAAGGAGGAAATGGAAAGAGTAGATGGGACAAGACTGAACATTCTGTAAACTATAACAAGGAGGAAATGGAAAGAGTAGATGGGACAAGACTGAGCATTCTGTAAACTATAACAAGGAGGAAATGGAAAGAGTAGATGGTACAAGACCGAGCATTCTGTTGTGACATATTTCACAAGAATGATCTAATTATACAACACAACCTGCACATATCAGAAGCACATCCCACAGCTCCCTTGTTATGTGTCACCCCTATAGAAAGTTCCAGCACTATGTTCGTCACAAAATTACATCCACACAAAATGGAAATATTTCACTATCTCAACGAAGGCGACTCACAAATGTGGTTACAATTTGTGAATGAGAACTTAAAATATGCCACTCATAATCATCATTTGCATGCCGGTTGGCGTTGGCGATTATGTTCTTCTACAATCTACCTACAGTGCATAGTATCATTTCTGTTGTTGATTGTTTGACATGACATGACACCAAGTTGTCCAGTATTTTCTCTCTTTGTCGTCCGCGATCTGTCTTTCCTTGCATTTTGCCAGTTGTAACCAAGTATTCAAACTTTCTTCTTCTCATGATGTGCCCGAAAAATGTTGATTGTTTCTTTCTGATGTTTTTTAAGAGCTCCCTTTTTGTGTTGGCCTCTTTGAGAATTTCTTCATTGGTCTTTTTAGCTGTCCAAGGGACTTTCAATATTCTTCTGAGAAATCCCATCCCTGTGACCTCTAATCGTCTTTTCATTTGTTTGTCTGCTGTCCATGATTCGCTTCCATAGGTCAGAACGGGTTTTATATAGCACCGATGAACTCTCTTTCTCACTTCTATTGACATAGATTTGTTGCATACGATATTTTTAATTTTCTGAAATGCTATTTTGGCCTGAGCTATTCAGCTTTTTATTTCTGTTGTGTATCTTCCATCTGATTTTGTATAAGTATCTGAAACATTTCTATTGTTTCAGATTTGTCCTGTTAATTTTTATGTTGCATTATGGTAATGATTGTTTCTTTGATGTGACCATTACTTCTGTTTTCTTACTATTCAGACTGAGACCTTTCTTGTTATATGCCAGTAACATTCTGCAAACACAGTTACGTTTTGTGAAAGAATTATACTTTTATTTGTTTGGAGATTTGTTTTTTTTTTTTTTTTTTTTTTTTTTTTTTTTTTGTTTGTTTTTACATTTATTCACATATTTCTTGAGCAACCAAACATCTTGTAGACTTATAGTTGACTGCTGTTAAAGTTGACTGCTGTTATAGCTGAATGCTGTTATAGTTGACTGTTATTGGTAGCTTGGTCACGTGATGTTTGTTATAACATCTTTCTTAGACGATCATGAGAGGTGGTGGATCGATCTCTACAAGCGTCTTTGACCTGCCAGAAAATTGAACATTTCATTGGATAAGAAACATGTATCAATATCTTATTGTAAGTAAAAAAGTAAAGTACCCCCGTCACGCCAAGTGGCGTATAGGGAAATATGGTGTTAGTGACCCTATATTTTACAGACCTTCAGCACATGATTTTTGGGGTAATGTGGTCGGTATTACGCCCGTGCTGGTTTACTTTCCCAGAAAAAAATCAGGTTCCCATTTAAGGCTGGGTGAACCCGGAAGCCGTCAGTTGGGATCGAACCCTACCCCTTGTCCGTGGTAGTCCAGTTCACTAACCACTGAGCTATCGCGGCTCCTAATATCTTATTGTATAGGAATTAATTCATTAAAACTGCATTGCATACAAAAAAATATTACTGTAATTTGACTACACAAAAATACATGTATTAACATTTCACTATATATAAATGTGTTCTACGACAAGAATTGTTACTTGTTACATCGACTTCCTTTACTACGTAGATTTGACAATAATAAAACGATGAACTAATTTCTTTGTCAAACATGTCTCGTCTATTAAAACTGATGACTCCCCAATGTCTGTGTAAAATACAACGAGGTTATCCAAAATGTTGGCAGAATCATAACTGTAACATTTATTAAAATATAAGTAAAATAACACATGCATAGTTTTGCTCAATTGTTTCGTTTAATAGATCTGTCTCTCTGATGTTTTGCTTTTTGAAATATATGTTTTCCCTGAATTGACGTCTTGACAGACGGTTAGTACAAAACAATTAAGATAAGCCAGTAAACAAAAAGTCAAGAGCCCCTGTCAGGCCAAGTGGCGTATAGGGAATATGGTGTTAGTGACAATAATTTGTTCAGACCTTCAGCACATGATTTTTGGGGTAATGTGGTCGGTATTACGCCAGTGCTGCATTACTTTCCCAGAAATAATCCGGTTCCCATTTAAGGCTGGGTGAACCCGGAAGCCGCCGATCAGGATCGAACCCGATTTCTTGTCTGATAGATGTCAGTAGTTTGGTAAAAACATGAGTGTCTTATGTTGGATGTTGTTTTGTTGAACAGATTCTCTCGTGGCTGAATCTGCTAATATTGGACAGACAGATCCATCCGCAGAACGAACAAGATGTATTCGTGGTACCTGGCCTCGTCTCCTTTCTCCTGTGCCTTTTGTCTTCTAAATTTGATATCAACACTGCCTCGACAGTTGCTGTGGCATTTAAAAAATATTTTTGTTCTCCGTGTTCTACGATCTGAAGTCAGATTTTTTTAGTTTCTTTCACTGATGGAGAATCCCATCAAGGAAGCCCTGCAAACATCCTTATATCTCAATACTGATCTGCCCTCCAGTCTCCTTCCGTCCTTAAGTTCGCCATACAATATTAACTTGGGTATACGAATGTTCGCCATTCTTCTTACGTGACCCAACCGTCTTAGTATTTGACTGTTTTTCCTCAGTTGTCAAATTATCAGCAACCCACAGCTGATGACTTGCGCCAGGATCGGTGAACCAGAACCATCCAGACCCTGCTCTATCTTTCTGTGGTGCCTCTAGTAACAGACTAACCTGTCTAGTCTAGTCAAGTGAGTGGAGATCAAATAGGGAAGACAACCCGGTACTCAAAAATAAAATGCTAAAATCGGATGTGTTGGACCGAAAGGCGCAAATATCACAGTTATACTGCAAACTACAACACAACGCAGACACGCCCACTTAAAGTCCTTTTAAGGACGGATGATGAAGAGGTACACTCCTTTAGTCATCGGGCGAACGAAAGCAAGCACATTCAGTAAATGTCTATTATTTGTGTTGCTCAATCAACCAGGAGACCACTTCTTACTTCTGACTTTCAATCTTCTCCATTTCTGCAAGATTGCCACAATAAGCAATAGAATCATCATCATCATCATGTACCATACTGGTTGACGTAGGCGATCATGTCCCTCCACAATCTTCTATCTACAGTGCATCGTATCGGTTCTGTTGTTGACTGTTTTTCATGCCATGACACCAAGCCATCTAGTTAATTCTCTCTTTGTCGTCCGCGATCTCTCTTTCCTTGCATTTTGCCAGTTGTAACCAAGTATTCCAACTTTCCTCTTCTCATGATGTGCCCGAAAAATGTTGATTGTTTCTTTCTTATGTTTTTCAGGAGCTGTTTTTTTTTTTTTTTTTTTTTTGTGATGGCCTCTTTGAGAACTTTGGTCATTGGTCATTTTTTATTATCTCATTGGTCTTTTTAGCTGTCCAGGGAACTTTCAACATGTTTCTGAGAAATTCCATCTCTGTAGCCTTTAATCGTCTTTTCGTTTGTTTGTCTACTGTTCATGATTCGCTTCCATAGGTCAGAATCGGTTCTATATAGCACCGATGAATTCTCTTTCTCACTTCTATTGACACAGATTTGTTGCATAAGATATTTTTAATTTTTTGAAATGCTATTTTGGCCTGAGCTATTCTGCTTTTTATTTCTGTGGTGCATCTTCCATCTGATGTTATTATTGTGCCCAAGTACTTCAGATGTTGCACTTGTTTCAAACTTGTCCTGTTTATTTTTATGCTGCATGCTGGTGATGATTGTTTCTTTGATATGACCATTACTTCTGTTTTCTTACTATTCAGACTGAGACCTTTCTTGTTGCAATAGAATGCCTGCTGGTTATTTTTAAATATGGTATACCTCACTCAAGAGCATGTGAAACAATAAAGTAAACGTCAAGGTAAAGTACGAGACCTGAATCGGCGTCCTAGCACGGGGGTTTTCACCCATATGTGCTCGGCCGCCTATCCAGAAGTGTTCGGAGACTTTTGGACAGTGTCGCTTCAAGCATCGAAACTCACGATGTGATGTGGCATTCCTCACCTTCCCAGAGTACTACACTGGTACCCATTTCTGCCAGCGGCTGGGGTCGACCGCGGGGGTATTGTTATTTCCAACCACGAGCACAACTCACACTTCTTCCAGCGGGAATCGAACACGGGTTGTCCTAACGTCGGTAGTCCAGTCGGGTGGTTTTCCCAACTAGGCTACCGAGGCCCCCAGCCAGGTGGTTTTCCTATCTAGGCTACCGAGGCCCCTAGTCGGGTGGTTTTCCCATCTAGGCTGCCGAGGCCCCCAGTCGGGTGGTTTTCCCATCTAGGCTACCGAGGTCCCCAGTCGGGTGGTTTTCCCATCTAGGCTACCGAGGCCCCCAGTCGGGTGGTTTTCCCATCTAGGCTACTGAGGCCCCCGAAACATTGAATTGTTCTTTGTGTGTTTTAGAATGGCCAGCATTAAACGTTCACAAAACTAAAGACCAGGTGAGTTACTCCTCTCTCCTGAGATTGAAACCCATCGCAAAGACATAATGGTTTAGAACGGAAGATCCCTTTGCCTTCAACATATGGCTCTACGTACACAGGGCAAAGGTAGTTACAAAGCAATTATCGCTGGGTAATGAGGTATTCTTCCTGTGTGTTACCGGGGCCTCATTATGAGGGAAGTAAAGAATAGTGACACTGTGATCTTCCAGGCATGTCGTAAGAGGCGACTAAGGAGGTTGATCGATGGCTTGACAAGCTGTCATTTTTAAAAAGTATTGTTATGGAAACAGCGCCATATATTTTAGAGCAGTGATCTCTGCAATATGTGCCACTTTGGAACGCAAGGTTTCTGTTTTTGAGATTGTGGTTCTGCCCGTGCCGTCTTCGGCTTGAAAGAACGATAGATAGATAGAATGAGGTATTGAGGGGGCCGCGATAGCTCAGTGGTTAGTGAACTGGACTACAAAGGACAACAGGTAGGGTTCGATCCCAACCGACGGCTTCCAGGTTCACCCAGCCTTTAATGGGTACCGGATTTTTTTCTGGGAAAGTAAAGCGGCACGGGCGTAATACCGACCACATTACCCCAAAAATCATGTGCCGAAGGTCTGTAAAATGTATGGTCACTAACACTCTTTGAAATTTAGCATTTTTAAAATATTAATTTGTCCACGGCATCAGGGGTTGACTCTGCTTCTTAAAATTGATAGCAGAGTTATTTCTGGGAAGTAAAGGCGACCTGGCGTGATACCGACCACATCACCCAGCGATGTGCCGTGGTCACTAACACCATGTTCCACACGCCTAGCAAGACTGGGGAGTTAACCTTTATTTTTGTTAGTATATTTCTCTCATTATTAAAATGTATTCTTTATGGGAGTGGTTTAAATTTGTGACCTCAGATCAAAACATATCATTGTTTGGTTGAAGTCAATATTTATATATGGCTGCTATTGTAGTAGTTAATGCTTGTTATAATGAATGCTATTGTAGTAGTTAAATGTTTGTTATAATGAATGCTATTGTAGTAGTTAAATGCTTGTAATAATGAATGCTATTGTAGTAGTTAATGCTTGTTATAATGAATGCTATTGTAGTAGTTAATGCTTGTTATAATGAATGCTATTGTAGTAGTTAAATGTTTGTTATAATGAATGCTATTGTAGTAGTTAAATGCTTGTAATAATGAATGCTATTGTAGTAGTAAATACTTGTTATAATGAATGCTATTGTAGTAGTTAAATTCTTGTTATAATGAATGATATTGTAGTAGTTAAATGCTTGTTATAATGAATGCTATTGTAGTAGTTAAATGCTTGTTATAATGAATGCTATTGTAGTAGTAAATACTTGTTATAATGAATGCTATTGTAGTAGTTAAATGCTTGTAATAATGAATGCTATTGTAGTAGTTAATGCTTGTTATAATGAATGCTATTGTAGTAGTTAAATTCTTGTTATAATGGATGCTATTGTAGTAGTTAAATGCTTGTTATAATGAATGCTATTGTAGTAGTTAAATGCTTGTAATAATGAATGCTATTGTAGTAGTTAATGCTTGTTATAATGAATTCTATTGTAGTAGTAAATACTTGTTATAATGAATGCTATTGTAGTAGTTAAATGCTTGTTATAATGAATGCTATTGTAGTAGTTAAATGCTTGTAATAATGAATGCAATTGTAGTAGTTAATGCTTGTTATAATGAATTCTATCGTAGTAGTAAATACTTGTTATAATGAATGCTATTGTAGTAGTTAATTCCTGTTATAATGAATGCTATTGTAGTAGTTAAATGCTTGTTATAATGAATTCTATTGTTGGAGTTTAATGCTTGTTATAATGAATGCTATTGTAGTAGTTAATTCCTGTTATAATGAATGCTATTGTAGTAGTTAAATGCTTGTTATAATGAATGTTATTGTAGTAGTTGCTTGTCATAAAAATAAGGTAAGAGATTTATACATCTGAGGGTTTCTTGTGTGCAGTATTCAATTTTTAACCACAATTTTTTGTCCTGTTTAAGTTATGTTTCTTCTAATCACTTTGAATATGCAATAGAACTTTGTGTCTTTCTTCTAATCACTTTAAATATGCAATAGAACTTTGTGTCTTTCTTCTAATCACTTTGAATATGCAATAGAACTTTGTGTCTTTCTTCTAATCACTTTGAATATGCAATAGAACTATGTGTCTTTTTTCAAATCTTCCTGGAAAAACACAAATGAGAAAATCAACTCTTAGTAACAAATAACTTTGAGAAATACAAGAATTGAGAGGATGAGAGGAAGCGGTGATTGTGTGGGCTCACCTTCGTGATCAACAAGATCAAGTCCGGTTAAATCATCAAGAATGTTTGATGACCTTCTTCGTCTTTTCTTCCCTGGCAGGCTGTCCCCAAAAATGCCGTTTCTGTTTTGCTTCTTGACGCTGCCAGGGGATGCGGAGAGCAGAAAGAGCGGAGCCATGTTCTTGATAAAATCTAGCGGATCCTTCCCTGCAGGAGGTTGCATCCCAGGAGGGAGAAAGGCCAAGAGAGTGTTTCCCATAGCTCGCTTCATCACATCCCCGCCGAATTCCGATTTTTTATTCGGTTCTGGGCCAATTCCAAAAAGTGATCCGAACAAAGATGGCGTACCAGTGCCTTCTGCTGGCTCCCCTGCAAAAAGGAATCTCTTGTGTCTGGAGTTTGGTCTAGGTCTTGCTCCAGTCGATACTTCTCGCTTTCTCCTTCCGGGGTAAACGTCACCGTACATTCCCGAGCCGAAACTGACCCTGTCCCCGACGTACTTGCTGGATCGTCCACCAATCATGCCGTACTCTCGAGCCAGCATGTTCTTCTGAAGTTTGCTATACATTAATAGGTTGTTCATCATTTGCGCAGCGTCGCTGACTTCTGCTGCTGGACCTCCAGAACTAGACCTCCCAAGGGACATGGCGCTAAAATCAGGAACTCCTGCCCCTAAACCAGTGTTCAAAAATCGCCTTTTTCGTTGCAAACTGAGCCCGCCATTTTCAATATTGCTCCAGCGTTCCTGTAGAGAGGTGTCTAACTGATCACGTGACAGCCCAGACAGCGCCCGTTCAGGCCGAGAAACGCCAATGACGGATCCTCTATTCCCATCACCGCCCTGTAAACTGTCGCTGATATTCATGACGGTAACTGGCTTTACCTCAGTCTGTGTTTTCTTGGATCCACCGTTGCTCTGAGTGGGCGTGTCTTTCATGTTGGTCTTAGCTCTTCCTAGTTTACTACAGTTTGTTGGCAGGGATAACTCCTCCCACATTGGGATTAATTTATTCAGTAGCTTAGGCCCCGCCTTATATTCAAAGGCACGCTGCAAGAGTGTGGACATCTCGCGCCTTGATACATAGAGGAGAGAATGAATAATAACCAATAAGTATTTTTTTAATTATATATTTTCATCACTAATAATTGATACAATTGTAATATGTGTCCATTTGCACCAACACATACATCATGTAAACATTGGTGCGAGGAATAAAGGCAAGCACAATGAATAAGACAATATAAGCAGACTAAATTAAGCTGTCTTTATAGCAAAAAGACAGTAGTGGTGGTAACAAACAAATAAAAAGACATCACCTCAGTGCAAAAATAAAGACAAGTGGAACAATATTAAAACAGGTAAATGAATTTAAATATTTGGGAACTTTATTAACCTCAGATGGAAGATGTATAAAAGAGGTGAGATGCAGAATGGCTCAGGCAAATGCAGCTTTCCACAAAAATGAGGAAGATACTATGCAATCCATTTTTGACAATAGAAACAAGAAAAAGAGTTCTTAAATGTTACGTATAGCCAGTCTTAACATATGAATGCGAATCATGGACAATAGGACAACAGACAAGAAAATCACTGGAGTCTGTAGAAATGTGGTTTTACAGAGGAATGTTGAAAATACAATGGACAGCTAAGAAGAGTAATGAAAACGTTCTGAAAGAGGCCCCAGCAAAAAGAGAGCTAATTTTCAATATTAGGAAGAAACAATCATCATTTGTTGGCCATGTAATGAGAAGAGAACGACTGGAATATATTGTAACAACTGGAAAAATTGAGGGACGAAGAGATAGAGGGAAGCAAAGAGAAAAAATAACAGACAGCTTAAGAGAATGGCTTGGCAGAAGGTCAACAACAGAAATGATAAATAGCTACCGAGATCGAAAGTTGTGGAGAGACATGATCACCTACGCCAGCAGGCCCGGTACTTGATGATGATGATGATGATGATGAATGAGAATGGAACAGCTGGACATATTGTAACAACTGGGAAAATTGAGGGACGAAGAGATAGAGGGAAGCAAAGAGAAAAAATACCAGACAGCGTAAGAGAATGGCTCTGGCAGAAGGTCAACAACAGAAATAATAAATAACTATTGAGATCAAAAGTTGTGGAGAGACATGATCACCTGCGCCAGCAGGCCCGGTACTTGATGATGATGATGATGATGATGATGATGATGAAATTAAGCTAAAGCTCATATCATCAGATCGACAAAGGTGCACATTGTCATTCCCTAACATTCACTATTTATACAAATCTTATCTCTTAAGCATCATCATCATCTAGCTGCGTGTCTTTGTTGAAATTTGGCGTCCAGGACATGACCATCATTTTTAAAAGACCTTCAGTACATGATTTTTGCGGTAATGTGGTCAGTATTACGCCAGTGCCGCTTTAATTTCCCAGAAAAAAAAACCAGGTACCCATTTAAGGGTGGGTGAACCCGGAAGCCGTCGGTTGGGATCGAACCCTAACCCTTGTCCTTTGTTGTCCAGTTTACTAACCACTTAGCTATTGCGGCTCCCAGTCGTGGTATGGGGAACTTAAATAGTTGTATTTTCGGGGACCTTAAATAGTCGTAATTCCGGGGAACTTAAATAGTTGTATTTTCGGGGACCTTAAATAGTCGTAATTCCTGGGACCTTAAATAGTCGTAATTCCGGGGAACTTAAATAGTCGTAATTCCTGGGAACTTAAATAGTTGTATTTTCGGGGACCTTAAATAGTCGTAATTCCGGGGACCTTAAATAGTCGTAATTCCTGGGAACTTAAATAGTCGTAATTCCTGGGAACTTAAATAGTTGTATTTTCGGGGACCTTAAATAGTCGTAATTCCGGGGACCTTAAATAGTCGTAATTCCGGGGAACTTAAATAGTTGTATTTTCGGGGACCTTAAATAGTCGTAATTCCGGGGACCTTAAATAGTCGTAATTCCGGGGAACTTAAATAGTCGTAATTCCGGGGACTTTAAATAGTCGTAATTCCGGGGAACTTAAATAGTCGTAATTCCAGCTACACCAACAGCTCCATCCACTATCCACTATTGGGGCTTCACGTTACCCTGGTCAGGGAGGTGGGGGGGGGGGGGACTAAAAAAAGTATCCGTCGCAGCCAAGCTGTCGGGGCGCTGGCAAACACCTAGGGGCGAACTAGGGAGCCGCCATAGCTCAGTGGTTAGTGAACTACCCTGCAACCAAGTTCTGCCAGCGGCTGGGTCGACCGCGGGTGTATTTATTTTTCCAACCACGAGTACAACTCATACTGCTTTCATCGGGAAACGAACACAGGTTGTCCGAACGTCGATAACCCAGTCGGGTGGTTCTCGGCAACCGAGGCACAACGATATAGGTACTTGTCTAAGAAAAAGTTGGCTGGAACACCATTATTCGTTACAATAAAATGTGCAAAAATCATTATAAACCAGGCCTCTGAAGGGGAGTGCTCACATTACAATCGATATCATATTTATCAAATTATTATTACGTTTACATGTATATTGCTTAATCAAATGAAATGAAATACGTGCAGTGAGTTATCAAGTCCAGTGACCGTTATTGCATGAAAATTGACTGGAAAGCGTTGCTGACAGCTTCTGCTGTAAGAAAAAAAAGAGTCCTACTTAATACAATAGACACAAAGTCAAAGGGACTGACGAGTTTTACCTTAGTTCCTCGCACGACTTTCCTTCAGCTGTTCTGGCCACATCTAACTGACCAGAGACAGAGAAATCTGTTAGATGTATGTAGGTCAACATAAGCACTGGCCATCTAGAAAATGTACCTGAAACCATTTTATTTCACCAACAATATTAACTACTCTCACTTCATTAAATTTTGATTGTCACGAATAACCACTATATCTTCTTTGTCACTATCAATGTTATCGATTTTGTATTGACTTTTTTACCGTTCGCAGTTCGATTAATTGGTAATATATAATATGTATATATTGGTTAGTACATATTATATATATATAAATGTATTAACTGATCAGAAATATTAAATATATTGATTGGAGCCGTTGTTAGCAAACCTCAAACCATGCTGGGTTCAATCAACAAGCTTAATGAGGTTCTCTAGCATTTAACTAACCTCCTCAATATGTTGTGTCCTTCTATGTAGCTCCGGTACAACTTTTTAAAGCTCCAGGATTCTTCAAAATGGCGGCACATATAAAATAGCCCCGCCCACTTGTCAGATTATGCAAATTTATATGACATACCAAGACAATCTAAATATGTCACATATTACAAACAGTAGGTGGGAGGGGGTTAAAATTACGACAGAAACTTTTACATTAACTCATTAATTCAGGTCCGACGCCTTTTTATCGATTTTGTTTCTAAATGCATTGCTTATGTTAATGTCTTGGAAGGTGATGTATGAGGTAGAGGCATACCACGACTAAAGTGGACTAATGTGGACTGATATCATCGAAAGAGATGGACAGGTGAACCTGTGACTGAGTAAATTGGCGCTCCATTGTAGCTAACCTTCGGGAATAGGCCAAGAATAGCAGTGCTACGGTAAAGCTAGTAGTTGGAGCAAGTAGTGAGGGTGTAACGTACACTCTACTACACTGTATGATGACAGCTTTACAAAAAAGGGACACAACAAAATACTGATGTTTCTGCCTACATGCGGCATTCTTCATAAAACGAGAACAACATAAACGAACAACGAACTAAAGTAAACTCTACAGCATTAAGGATTAGAGTAGGGTGACCATTCGTCCCCGATTTCCGGGGACAGTGCCCGGAATGTAGAAGTTGTCCCCGAAAGAAATTTGTCCCCGATTTTGTCCCCGATTTCAGTGAATAAATAAATGTTCATACACGGAATCGGCCCTCTTTTAAAGTAATCACTAGGACTCAGGACGTTACTGAGTTGTGTTTCTTTATCCCAGACTGCGCGGCATTAGCAAGAAGATAAAAGAGAAGACTTGGACGCGTTGTGTCGGAGATAGCTCTTTGAACTCTTGAAGCGCGGTGCTACGTCACTTCTATTCCCACCACTCACTTCTATTGGGATGGGTTTAATTTTTAAAAAAAAAGCAGACCTCTCTCTCCCCCCACCCCTGCCTTTCCGGACATCTCCCGCTAAAGTATCTTTCAATAAATATATATATATATATATATGTATACACACACACACACACACACACACATATATATATATATATATATATATATATATATATATATATATATATATCGTTCGTCCCCGATTTTTTTTCTCAGAAATAAGCAAAAAAATCCTCTGAAATGTAAAAAATATGACAAATGTCCCCGGAAACAATGGGAAAAAAATGGTCACCCTAGATTAGAGGGACAGGTAAAATAAGGAGAAATAAACTGAGCAATAAGAGATGAAATGCTGAAACGAAAGAGAGATGTGCTACATGTCAGAGGATACAAATGGGAAAATGGGAAAATTAGTTCGCTAAAATATGTTTAAAATGAAAGTGAAAGTTAACTGAAGCGAGGTCCAACCGTATCTGGTGAATAAATTATTGTGAATCAAGTCAAACGCAGGAAGTAAGGGAGAAAGTGGGCGGGAGGGGGAGGGGGGGGGAATAGTCACGTGATTGGACGACATAATTAGGTGTTAAAATGCGGGCAGTCAAGCGTGACACAGGGAAATAAATATGGAGTGAGACAAGCAAATAAAACCAGATATTACTCAGTTAACCTAGGGATAAGTGAGGCGTGATAAGGGGATTATCAATGTCTGATGGTGCAGAGTGATATAATACAGACCCTGAATATCGCCTGGGTAGTCCACATAAGGGTGTGGGGGCCAAAACAGAAGTAGGGGCGGGAAGAAAGGAGAGGAGAGGGGAAACGGAAGGGAGATGGGATGTGAAAGAATGAAAATAAGGGGGGGGGTCAGTAAAGAGAGAAAGAGGGGGGGGGGGAATAGCTTCGGAGCTTCACTATATGTTAGCTACAAAGTTGTAATTGTGGGCCAGACATATTTGATCAGAGTTGTTTTGTATTACTTTTAAGTACTATATTTCGATATGTGAAGGGTATTATATATAGGTGCTAGATCTGGAAATGTAAAGAGTATTATATATAGGAGCTAGATCTGGAAATGTAAAGGGTATTATATATATGTGCTAGATCTGGAAATGTAAAGGGTATTATATATAGGTGCTAGATCTGGAAATGTAAAGGATATTATATATAGGTGCTAGATCTGGAAATGTAAAGGGTATTATATATAGGTGTTAGATCTGGAAATGTAAAGGATATTATATATAGGTGCTAGATCTGGAAATGTAAAGGGTATTATATATAGGTGCTAGATCTGGAAATGTAAAGGGTATTATATATAGGTGCTAGATCTGGAAATGTAAAGAGTATTATATATAGGTGCTAGATCTGGAAATGTAAAGGATATTATATATAGGTGCTAGATCTGGAAATGTAAAGAGTATTATATATAGGAGCTAGATCTGGAAATGTAAAGGGTATTATATATATGTGCTAGATCTGGAAATGTAAAGGGTATTATATATAGGTGCTAGATCTGGAAATGTAAAGAGTATTATATATAGGAGCTAGATCTGGAAATGTAAAGGGTATTATATATATGTGCTAGATCTGGAAATGTAAAGGGTATTATATATATGTGCTAGATCTGGAAATGTAAAGGGTGTTATATATAGGTGCTAGATCTGGAAATGTAAAGGGTGTTATATATAGGTGCTAGATCTGGAAATGTAAAGGGTGTTATATATAGGTGCTAGATCTGGAAATGTAAAGGGTATTATATATAGGTGTTAGATCTGGAAATGTAAAGGGTGTTATATATAGGTACTAGATCTGGAAACACTCGGCAGGCAGAATAGTCAAGGAAGACAGTGGTGCATACGATATGACTACGAGTTGCATGACGATGGAGGTGATTGCAGTGATCAGGGCATTCATCTGGTGAGAGTCACAAGACTACACCCACGCCTAAATACTGAGTGATTCGAAGAGCAAGATAAAAAAAGTTGGAGGAGGGATGTGTACGTATGCTATGGTTAGAGTCATTGCAGAAGTCAAAAATACGTAAGGTCATCTTTGTCTACGCCCCAGGACATGCGGGAGTAGAGCGAAATGAAAAAGCGGATAGGTTAGCTAGCTGCGCTGTCGTTGAAGACAGTAAAGCAATGGATCGGGTGGACATCATCAATGCCCTCCGAGATGTGGGAAGGGCACAGGAATTAGACAACCATGAGTGCCCGTCAGTTCTTCGGATGAAAGAACAGGGAGTTAAGATGGGCACAGTCAGAAACGAGAAACTTAATGGGCGTGTAAGAAGACTTATCAACCAACACAGAACTGGAGTCGTCAGTCGCTGGACACTGCGGGACTTGCTGAGGAGGGGATCTGAGCACCTATGGGCATGTTCGGAGTGCAATGATGCTGACCCGCAAATAACTCAATAACCTATTGACCAACATGTAACACATCTCTCTCGCTCTCTCTCTCTCTCTCTCTGTCTCTCTCTCTCTCTCTCTCTCTCTCTCTCTCTCTCTATCTATCTATCTATCTATCTCTTGTAACACGATCTCATCTCTTATCCCTCTGCTCACTTCTCCTTCACTTGACAGTCCTTATCATCCTAGATGTAGCAGCATTTATCTGTGCCTCATCGTTTGTTATCGTTGTCCTCGTTCTCTGAAGGCGGCCGCATGTAGGCCGAAACGTCAATATTTTGTCGTGTTCATATTTTGTCGTGTTCATATTTTGTAAAGTTGTCACCGTACCTTGTAGGAGTGTAAGTTATACCCTACTACTGGCTCCTTGCTACCAGCTCTACCGTAGCACTGCATCTATTTGCCCGTTCCTCACTCAACAATGAGCTATAGAACTACGCTCCTTAAGTCATCGGTCGAACGCAGGCAAGCAGCATATCTTTGTGTGCATGTCTATGTTAGTCATATCTCATATCTTTTTGTGCATGTCTATGTTAGTCATATCTGATACCTTTGTGTGTGCATGTCTATGTTAATCATGTCTCATATATTTGTGTGTATGTCCATGCTAGTCACATCTCATATCATAATGTGTATATGTCTATGTTAGTCATGTCTCATATCTTCGTGTGTGCATGACTGTATTTAGTCATATCTCATATTTTAGTGTGTGTGTGTGTGTATCTGTGTTAGTCATATCTCATATTTTAGTGTGTGTGTGTGTGTCTGTGTTAGTCATATCTCATATCTTGGTGTGTGTCAGTGTTAGTCATGCCTCATATCGTTGTGTGCATGTCAGTATTAGTCACATCTCATACCTTTGTGTGTGCATGTATATGTTATTCATGTCTCATATCTTTGTGTGTTTGTGTTTAGTCATGTCTCATATCTTTGTGTTTGCATGTCTATGTTAGTCACATCTCCTATCTTTGTGAGTGCATGTTTATGTTAGTCATGTCTCATATCTTTGTGTTTGCATGACTGTGTTTAGTCATATCTCATATATTAGTGTGTGTATCTGTGTTAGTCATATCTCATATTTTAGAGTGTGTCTGTGTTAGTCACATCTCATATCTTAGTGTGTGTGTGTGCTAGTCATATCTCATATCTTGGTGTGTGTCAGTGTTAGTCATGGCTCATATCGTTGTGTGCATATCAGTGTTAGTCACATCTCATATCTTTGTGTGTGCACATCTGTGTTATAGTCACCTCTAGTGACTCGGACAGATGGTGCTCGTAAACCTGGGAGGGCCGACCATCTAAGGGCAGAATGCCCCTACAAAAAAGACAAACTACTGCCTTGCAGGAAGATTGGGGACAATCAAAGGCTAAGGAAAGCAAATCTGAATAAACGGCTGGCTGAAATCGGATGCACTGGGCCACTGGCGCAGAACACAGAGCAACGTTTTAACAGGTATTCAATCAGAGTGGATCTAACAGACTCTAATTATTATTTTCTGTATGTGGGATCGATCAATTCACTTAAACAGGCAGCTGTCTTCATGTGAGAGTCTGGAATCCTACTCTGATTGAGCCTTGATCGCAGAGAGAGAGAGAGAGAGAGAGAGAGAGAGACAGAGACAGAGAGAGAGACAGAGAGAGAGAGAGAGAGAGAACTAAGTCAAGCTCTACCATCCACATTTCATGGAATTGCATCTTTAGTGTTTGAGGAAACATTCTTCTTTTTCTTCTTCTATCCTTTCTCCATTACCGTTGGCGTCGAGGGGAGATACAATCTGCGATTCTCTGCTCTTCTATTGGAAACAATACATTCTGGAGCAAACATTGAATAAAAGATAATTGTAAAACCAAATCATTGAAAAGTTGCAAATTGAAAAGTGGTCGAAGAGGCGGGTCTGCGTAGGACCTCTAGAAGAAGATCCTCGTTGACTCTCTCGACGACCTGGGCGATTTGATTAGTGGTTGATATATGCGATTTACTAGTCTCTGGTCTACGACATCGGAACACCAGCATGCCGGAAATAGCCCTGTCACAGAAATAGCTCTGTCTCTGGAAACATAGTCCTTTCGAGTACTGTAGAGAGTTCCTCGGAAATAGCCCTGTCTCGGAAACGGCCCTTTCGAGTACTGTAGAGAGTTCCTCGGAAATAGCCCTGTCTCGGAAACGGCCGTTTCGAGTACTGTAGAGAGTTCCTCGGAAATAGCCCTGTCTCGGAAACGGCCCTTTCGAGTACTGTAGAGAGTTCCTCGGAAATAGCCCTGTCTCGGAAACGGCCCTTTCGAGTACTGTAGAGAGTTCCTCGGAAATAGCCCTGTCTCGGAAACGGCCCTTTCGAGTACTGTAGAGAGTTCCTCGGAAATAGCCCTGTCTCGGAAACGGCCCTTTCTTTCGAGTACTGTAGAGAGTTCCTTGGAAATATCCCTGTCTCGGAAACGGTCCTTTCGAGTACCGTAGAGAGTTCCTCGGAAATAGCCCTGTCTCGGAAACGGCCCTTTCGAGTACCGTAGAGAGTTCCTCGGAAATAGCCCTGTCTCGGAAACGGCCCTTTCGAGTACCGTAGTGGGTTCCTCGGAAATAGCCCTGTCTCGGAAACGGCCCTTTCGAGTACCGTAGAGAGTTCCTCGGAAATAGCCCTGTCTCGGAAACGGCCCTTTCGAGTACCGTAGCGGGTTCCTCGGATAAGAGATTGGGCAGCCAGGAGTGACCTCCTCACATGACAATTAAGAGCCCCCTCTGCTACACATATGAAGTTGAGCTGTTGCTGCAGTCGGCTCTTGACTGCTACCTTTCAGTCGCCAATGAAATGTCAGAGAAACATCAGACCTATAATGGAAGCGCGAGCGTCAATAAAACTTCTCGTATTTACGATTTAAAAAACTCTCTCTCTCTCTCTCTCTCTCTCTCTGCGTTCAGGACTCAATCAGAGTAAGGATTCCAGACTCAATTAGAGTCTGTCAGATCCACTCTGACTGAACCCCAGTTAATACGTTGCACTGTGTTCTGCGCCAGTGGCCCAGTGCATCCGATTTCAGCCAGCATTTTATTCGGGTTTGCTTTCCCTAGCCTTTGATTGTCCCCAATCTTCCTGCAAGGCAGCAGATTGTCTTTTCTGTAGGGAGATTCTGCCCTTAGATGGTCGGCCCTTCCAGGTTTACGAGCACCAACTGCCCGAGTCACTAGAGGTGACTAACGCAGACATGCATACACAAAGATATAGACCAATAATTAAACCAAAGTTAAGCTATTCTCAAATTGGGTTTATATAAAGACAAAGGATGTACTGACGCTCTATTCACCTTAAAGCAGCTAGCAGAAAAGACGGAGAAACGATAACAAATAAAGAGAGAACAAAATGATACGGTTAAAGCTTCACGTAACAAGTGGACACCACAAATCAGAACGACGTTTCGGCGCAAAGGCGTTCAACAGGAACAATCATACAACACACGTACAAATATGTATTTAAAATTTTAAAAAATAATTTCAAAAATCGAACTAGAAAGTGAAACGATGAAACGTTTTCATCTCCAATAAATCATTAATGTCGTAACGCTCTTTCATATTAAGCTAATACTGTTAGTTTCACTGCAGCTTCGCATTTTGATGCATTTATGAGCATTTATTTGCCTTGACCCCAGCAGAAAAGACGACAGAACAAAATTTGTACATAACTTTCATTGACCAGTAAAAATATTCGACCGACTAAACAGCGAACAACTGTGGGAGATACTAGCAACATACGGAGTAAGCCAACATCTAACCAACCTAATTAAAAGTCTCTACGTCAACAGCAGTTGCAGTCAGAACAGTAACAGATTACACAAAACACTTCGAAGTTAGATCAGGTGTAAGACAGTGGTGCGTACTATTCCCGCTACTGTTTATTACATACATGGATTATATATGAGAGTTAGCCAACCCATCAGAAACAGAAGAGATCAACGAGCTTTTATTTGCAGACGATCAGGCACAAATACATGGGAAAATAGAAGACCTACAAGAACACTTAAATAGATTCAAAAGTACAGGCACAACATAAAACATGAAAATCAACATCAACAAAACAGAAGTCATGAGTATCGCAAAAGAGAAACAGAAAATCAACATAACTATAGACGGAAGACAGATAAAACAAGTAGAGAAAGTTTTATACCTAGGAAGTCTAGTGACAAATACAAACTCACAAACAGCAGAAATAGACTCAAGATGCAACAAAGCTTATCAAATCATTGAACAGTTATCACCACTATTGTCCAACAAGGAAATAATTCTAGCGACAAAACGCACATTCTACAATACAATCTTCATCGCAACGTTGTACTACCAATGATAGCCATGGACCATAGATGTAACCGACGGCGAAACACGGAATATTAGAAACACTAGGAAACATAGCAGCAGCAGAGGCGAACGGAGGAGCAAAAGACCGAAAATTATATCTCCATTCGACGCTGAAAGGCAAATGAGGTAGGAAAGAAGAGGAAGAGGAAGAAGAAGTTGCTCTGTAGGAGAGGTCTAAGAATCAAGGGCAATGATCAAAGGACCATCAATGAGTTACTTTTCGCTGCTGACCAATGGGTGGCACATGTGGATGAAGAATATATCTGCAAGAACTGGCAATAGACCTAAATGACATATGCGGATGAAAAATATCTGCAAGAACTGGCAATAGACCTATATGACATATGTGGATGAAGAATATCTGCAAGAACTGGCAAAAGACCTAAATGACATATGTGGATGAAGAATATCTGCAAAAACATGCTATAGACCTAAATGACATATGTGGATGAAGAATATCTGCAAGAACGGGCAATAGACCTATATGACATATGTGGATGAAGAATATCTGCAAGAACTGGCAAAAGACCTAAATGACATATGTGGATGAAGAATATCTGCAAAAACATGCTATAGACCTAAATGACATATGTGGATGAAGAATATCTGCAAGAACATGCTATAGAATTAAAAAATATATTTGTGGATGAAGAATATCTGCAAGAACATGCTATAGACCTAAATGACATATGTGGATGAAGAATATATGCAAGAACTGACACTAGACCTAAATGACATATGTGGATGAAGAATATCTGCAAGAACTGGCAACAGACATAAATGACATATGTGGATGAAGAATATCTGCAAGAACATGCTATAGACCTAAATGACATATGTGGATGCAGAATATATGCAAGAACTGACACTAGACCTAAATGACATATGTGGATGAAGAATATCTGCAAGAACTGGCACTAAGCCTAAATGACATATGTGGATGAAGAATATCTGCAAGAACTGGCACTAAACCTAAATGACATATGTAGATGGAGAATATCTGCAAGAACTGTTACTAAACCTAAATGGCATATGTGGATGAAGAATATCTGCAAGAACTGGCACTAAACCTAAATGACATATGTGGATGAAGAATATCTGCAAGAACTGGCAATAGACCTAAATGACATATGTGGATGAAGAATATCTGCAAGAATTGGCACTAAACCTAAATGACAAATGTGGATGAAGAATATCTGCAAGAACTGGCACTAAACCTAAATGACATATGTGGATGAAGAATATATGCAAGAACTGGCAATAAAACTAAATGACATATGTGGATGAAGAATATCTGCAAGAACTGGCACTAAACCTAAATGACATATGTGGATGAATAATATCTGCAAGAACTGCACTAAACCTAAATGACATATGTGGATGAAGAATATCTGCAAGAACTGGCAATAGACCTAAATGACATATGTGGATGAAGAATATATGCAAGAACTGGCAATATACCTAAATGACATATGTGGATGCAGAATGTATGCAAGAACTGACACTAGACCTAAATGACATATGTGGATGAAGATTATCTGCAAGAACATGCTATAGACCTTAATGACATTTGTGGATAAAGAATATCTGCAAGAACATGCTATAGACCTAATCGACATATGTGGATGAAGAATATCAGCAAGAATATACTATAGACTTAAATGATATATGTGGATGAAGAATATCTGCAAAAACATGCTATAGACCTAAATGACATATGTGGATGAAGCATATCTGCAAAAACATGCTATAGACCTAAATGACATATGTGGATGAAGAATATATACAAAAACATGCTATAGACCTAAATGATATGTGGATGAAGAATATCTGCAAGAACATGCTATAGACCTAAATGACATATGTGTGGATGAAGAATATCTGCAAGAACTGGCACTAAACCCAAATGACATATGTAGATGGAGAATATCTGCAAGAACTGTTACTAAACCTAAATGGCATATGTGGATGAAGAATATCTGCAAGAACTGGCACTAAACCTAAATGACATATGTGGATGAAGAATATCTGCAAGAACTGGCAATAGACCTAAATGACATATGTGGATGAAGAATATCTGCAAGAATTGGCACTAAACCTAAATGACAAATGTGGATGAAGGATATCTGCAAGAACTGGCACTAAACCTAAATGACATATGTGGATGAAGAATATCTGCAAGAACTGGCAATAAAACTAAATGACATATGTGGATGAAGAATATCTGCAAGAACTGGCACTAAACCTAAATGACATATGTGGATGAATAATATCTGCATAAACTGGCACTAAACCTAAATGACATATGTGGATGAAGAATATCTGTAAGAACTGGCACTAAACCTAAATGACATATGTGGATGAATGAATATCTGCAAGAACTGACACTAAACCTAAATGACATATGTGGATGAAGAATATCTGCAAGAACATGCTATAGAATTAAAAAATATATTTGTGGATGAAGAATATCTGCAAGAACATGCTATAGACCTAAATGACATATGTGGATGAAGAATATCTGCAAGAATTGGCACTAAATCTAAATGACAAATGTGGATGAAGAATATCTGCAAGAACAGGCACTAAACCTAAATGACATATGTGGATGAAGAATATCTGCAAGAACTGGCAATAAAACTAAATGACATATGTGAATGAAGAATATCTGCAAGAACTGGCACTAAACCTAAATGACATATGTGGATGAATAATATCTGCAAGAACTGGCACTAAACCTAAATGACATATGTGGATGAAGAATATCTGTAAGAACTGGCACTAAACCTAAATGACATATGTGGATGAAGAATATCTGCAAAAACTGACACTAAACCTAAATGACATATGTGGATGAAGAATATCTGCAAGAACATGCTATAGAATTAAAAAATATATTTGTGGATGAAGAATATCTGCAAGAACATGCTATAGACCTAAATGACATATGTGGATGAAGAATATATGCAAGAACATGCTATATACCTAAATGACATATGTGGATGAAGAATATCTGCAAGAACATGCTATAGACCTAAATGGCATATGTGGATGAAGAATATCTGCAAGAACATGCTATAGACCTAAATGACATATGTGGATGAAGAATATCTGCAAGAACATTCTATAGACCTAAATGACATATGTGGAGGAAGAATATCTGCAAGAACATGCTATAGACCTAAATGATATATGTGGATGAAGAATATCTTCAAGAACTGGCAATAGACCTAAATGACATGTGGATGAAGAATATTTGCAAGAACTGGCAATAGACCTAAATGACATATGTGGATGAATAATATCTGCAAGAACTGCACTAAACCTAAATGACATATGTGGATGAAGAATATCTGTAAGAACTGGCACTAAACCTAAATGACATATGTGGATGAAGAATATCTGCAAGAACTGGCAATAGACCTAAATGACATATGTGGATGAAGAATATATGCAAGAACTGGCAATATACCTAAATGACATATGTGGATGCAGAATGTATGCAAGAACTGACACTAGACCTAAATGACATATGTGGATGAAGATTATCTGCAAGAACATGCTATAGACCTTAATGACATTTGTGGATAAAGAATATCTGCAAGAACATGCTATAGACCTAATCGACATATGTGGATGAAGAATATCAGCAAGAATATACTATAGACTTAAATGATATATGTGGATGAAGAATATCTGCAAAAACATGCTATAGACCTAAATGACATATGTGGATGAAGCATATCTGCAAAAACATGCTATAGACCTAAATGACATATGTGGATGAAGAATATATACAAGAACATGCTATAGACCTAAATGATATATGTGGATGAAGAATATCTGCAAGAACATGCTATAGACCTAAATGATATGTGTGGATGAAGAATATCTGCAAGAACTGGCACTAAACCTAAATGACATATGTAGATGGAGAATATCTGCAAGAACTGTTACTAAACCTAAATGGCATATGTGGATGAAGAATATCTGCAAGAACTGGCACTAAACCTAAATGACATATGTGGATGAAGAATATCTGCAAGAACTGGCAATAGACCTAAATGACATATGTGGATGAAGAATATCTGCAAGAATTGGCACTAAACCTAAATGACAAATGTGGATGAAGGATATCTGCAAGAACTGACACTAAACCTAAATGACATATGTGGATGAAGAATATCTGCAAGAACTGGCAATAAAACTAAATGACATATGTGGATGAAGAATATCTGCAAGAACTGGCACTAAACCTAAATGACATATGTGGATGAATAATATCTGCATAAACTGGCACTAAACCTAAATGACATATGTGGATGAAGAATATCTGTAAGAACTGGCACTAAACCTAAATGACATATGTGGATGAATGAATATCTGCAAGAACTGACACTAAACCTAAATGACATATGTGGATGAAGAATATCTGCAAGAACATGCTATAGAATTAAAAAATATATTTGTGGATGAAGAATATCTGCAAGAACATGCTATAGACCTAAATGACATATGTGGATGAAGAATATCTGCAAGAATTGGCACTAAATCTAAATGACAAATGTGGATGAAGAATATCTGCAAGAACTGGCACTAAACCTAAATGACATATGTGGATGAAGAATATCTGCAAGAACTGGCACTAAACCTAAATGACATATGTGGATGAAGAATATCTGCAAGAACTGGCAATAAAACTAAATGACATATGTGGATGAAGAATATCTGCAAGAACATGCTATAGAATTAAAAAATATATTTGTGGATGAAGAATATCTGCAAGAACATGCTATAGACCTAAATGACATATGTGGATGAAGAATATCTGCAAGAACTGGCAACAGACATAAATGACATATGTGGATGATGAATATCTGCAAGAACATGCTATAGACCTAAATGACATATGTGGATGAAGAATATCTGCAAGAACATTCTATAGACCTAAATGACATATGTGGAGGAAGAATATCTGCAAGAACATGCTATAGACCTAAATGATATATGTGGATGAAGAATATCTTCAAGAACTGGCAATAGGCCTAAATGACATGTGGATGAAGAATATTTGCAAGAACTGGCAATAGACCTAAATGACATATGTGGATGAAGAATATCTGCAAGAACATGCTATAGACCTAAATGATATATGTGGATGAAGAATATATGCAAGAACATGCTATATACCTAAATGACATATGTGGATGAAGAATATCTGCAAGAACATGCTTTAGACCTAAATGACATATGTGGATGAAGAATATATGCAAGAACATGCTATATACCTAAATGACATATGTGGATGAAGAATATCTGCAAGAACTGGCAATAGACCTAAATTACATATGTGGATGAAAAATATCTGCAAGAACATGCTATTGACCTAAATAATATATGTGGATGAAGTATATCTGCAAGAACATGCTATTTACTTAAATGACATATGTGGATGAAGAATATCTGCAAGAACATGCTATAGACTTAAATGACATATGTGGATGAAGAATATCTACAAGAACTGGCAATAGACCTGAATGACTTATGTGGATGAAGAATATCAGAGGAACTGGCAATAGACCTAAATGACATATGTGGATGAACAATATCTGCAAGAACATGCTATAGAACTAAATGACATATGTTGATGAAGAATATCTGCATGAACATGCTATAGATCTAAATGACATATGTTTTATGAAGAATATATGCAAGAACATGCTATATACCTAAATGACACATGTTGATGAAGAATATCGGCAAGAATATGCTATATACATAAATGACATATGTGGATGAAGAATATATGCAAGAACATGCTATATACCTAAATGACATATGTGGATGAAGAATATATGCAAGAACATGCTATATACCTAAATGACATATGCGGATGAAGAATATCTTCAAGAACATGCTATAGACCTAAATGACATGTGCGGATGAAAAATGCCTGCTAGAACTGGCAATAAGCGTAAATGACATGTGTGGATGAAGAATATCTTCAAAAACATTCTATAGACCTAAATGACATATGCGGTTGAAGAATATCTGATAGAACTTTCAATGGACCTAAATGACATATGTGGATGAAGAATATCTGCAAGAACATGCTATAGACCTAAATGACATATGCGGATGAAGAATGTCTGCAAGAACATGCAATAGACCTAAATGACATATGCGGATGATTAATATCTGCATGAACTGGCAATAGACCTAAATGACATATGCAAATGAATAATATCTTCAAGAACATGCTATAGACCTAAATGACATACGTAGATGAAGAACATGATATAGACTAAATGACATATGTGGATGAAGAATGTGTGCACGAACATGCTATATACCTAAATGACATATGCGTATGACGAATATCTGCAAGAACTGGCAATAGACCTAAATGGCATATGTGGATGAAGAATAACTTCAACAACACTCAACAGCCCTTAAAAGACATGCAATAAATACAATATGAAAATTAACATATCTAAAACAGAAATAATGAAAGTGAGCGAGGAAAGAGGCTATTTAAATATCACAAAAAGTGGCAATCAAATAAAGCAGGCGAATTCAAATATCTGGGTAGTACATTCACGGAAGATGGAAGTTATTAAGTTATTGAGTTATTTGCGGGTCATCATCATTGCACTCCGAACATGCCCATAGGTGCTCAGATCCCCTCCTCAGCAATTCCCTCAGTGTCCAGCGACTGACGACTCCAGTTCTATGTTGGTTGATAAGTCTTCTTACACGGCCACTAAGTGTCTCATTTCTGGCTGTGCCCAACTTAACTCCCATTTCCATCATCCGAAGAAGTGACGTGGATCTGTGATTGTCGAAGTCATGTGCTCTTCCCACATCTCGGAGGGCATTGATTATGTCCGCCCGATCCATTGGTTGTCCGTCCTCAACGACAGCGCAGCTAGCCAACATGTCCGCCCTTTCATTTCCCCGTACTCCCGCATGTCCAGGGACATAGACAAAGGTGACCTTACGTATTTTGGATTTCTGCAACGACTCTACCCATTGCATGCGTATAGAGCCCGCCTCCACTTTTTTTTTATCATACTCATCGAATCACTCAGTATACATGCGTGGGTGTAGTCTTGTAACTCTAACCATTTAAATGCCTTGGTCACTGCCATCACCTCCATTGTCATGCTACTCGTGGTCACGACGTATGCACCACTGTCTTCCTTGGCTATTCTGCCTGCCGAGCGTGCTGTAAATGCCCATGCACTTCTTTGGTGTCGTCTTACAGATCCGTCTGTATAGATGACTGCATCTTTCTCATCGGCGTTATCGCAGATGAGACCGTTGACATCAGCATTAACCACGACCGGGTTCTGTTCCCTACTTTTCCTATCGAGTGTGACAATACACGAGAAAGTCCCCTTGAATGACGTAGGTACCGGTATCCACTCCTCACCAAGGCTGATATTGGTAAGCCCACAGACCTGTTTGATGACATCTTCTGCTCGGCCCAACCATGATTTGCCTCTTTTTAGCCTGTCACCTTTCTCTGTGTTGAGCACGTGGTGCAATGGATGCTCTGTATCTGTACTAATCTTCAGGTATGCTCGTGCTCTCCAGACCTTGATTTTGTCATCCATGGTTGGAAAATCAAGAAGATATCTCATTGCTACACAGGGTGTGTCCCTCGTACATCACAGGATAATGCGCATGGCTTCATTTTGTATTTTTCTCCAGCCTTTCAATTTGAGTCGTACTGACAGTAAGAATTGCCAGGGCATATTCGATTGGTGAGAGGACTAATCCCTGGAACAGAAGAGTAAGTAGCCTCTGCTCGATGTTGGCAGCTGCCATGACCTTCAAGGCGGCTAATCCTTTGCGGGATTTTGTTATCACATGGTCGACGTGGTCCCGAAAACACAGGCTTCGATTGAACTTAACTCCAAGGTATGTCATCAACTTGTCCCTGGTCACCTCATCAGCTCCCATTCGTACTACCGGTGTGGTCGTATGAACGATATGATTGTTAAGGGAGAACCATGAAACTGATGCTTTATTAGGGTTAACCACAGCACCTGAAACCCCACACCAGGAAGAAATGCGATCGAGTTCGTCTTGCATTGTCGAAGCGATTCCCCGTCTGTCTCTTCCCTGTCGATATACCAGAATATCATCAGCAAAAGTCATAGTTCTTCCCCTCCCTTCCAGCTGTTGGGCCGTGATCGTTATTGTGTACACATTAAATAGAACTGGTGACAATGGTGAGCCTTGTGGCAGCCCTGGGCAAATGGATGTTGGCTCGGAAGACCAACTTCCACATCTGAGTATCACCTTCCTCTGAAACAGTGCCGCGGCGATCCATCTAATGAGGAAGGGGTGCACCGCCAGTTTGAGGAGCATATGCATGAGATATTCAAATGGTACCCTGTTGGATGCATCCTCCAGATCTATAGCAGCAGCACATGTCTCCTCTCGTCTGTGGAAGCATTCGAAGACGTCATCGGCAAAGACTGCCGCATTGAGCCATGTCTCTTTGTTATATCTATAACCTCCAAGTGTGGGTGGGAATACACATTTCTGTTCAAGGTGACATGTGAGGACACGGGCAACTATTTTCTCCAGCAGCTTGCCCGCAGTTTTCTGCATTGTGATGATTCTGTAGGCACTGATCTGAGAATGGTTCTTGTTTGGCTTCGGTAGCGGTAGTAAGTAGCTGTGTAGCCATTCCTCCTGAATCTGGCCACTCCGAATACTGGCATTAAACTCATTGGCCAGTTTTGTCAAGCCGTATAGACTTGAAGAATGCCCGTCCAGACAAAGATGGAAGTATAGACAAGAGAAATAAAAACCTGAGCACAGAAAGCGAATATTATTAACTATCATCAGACTCCACATATTGTCCAACAAGGAAATAACTCTGGAGGCCAAACGAGCACTATAGAATACAATCTTCATCCCAACGTTGTGCTACCAATGCCAGACCTGGACCCTAGATGCAAGAACAATAAGAAACATAACATCTACTGAGATTAAATGTGTGAGACGAATGACAGGAAACAGTCTGAGAGATAAGATTAGAAATGAAGAACTCTCTTTCTCTCTCTTTCTCTCTCTCTCTCTCTCTCTCTCTCTGCGATCAGGACTCAATCAGAGTAGAATTCCAGACTCTCACATGAAGTCAGCTGTCAGGTTAAGTGTGTTGATCGCCCCCACAGAAAGAACATCACAATTAGAGTCTGCCAGATCCACTCTGATTGAACACCCGTTAAAACGTTGCACTGTGTTCTGCGCCAGTGGCCCAGTGCATCAGATTTCAGCCAGCATTTTATTCAGGTTTGCATTCCTTAGCCTTTGATTGTCCCCAATCTTCCTGCAAGGCAGCAGATGATCTTTTCTGTAGGAAGATTCTGCCCTTAGATGGTCGGCCCTCCCAGGTTTACGAGCACCATCTGCCCGAGTTACTAGAGGCGACTAACACAGACATGCACACACAAAGATAGGAGATGTGACCAACACAGACATGCACACAACGATACGAGGCATGACTAACACTGACACACATCAAGATATATGACACATGACTAACATAAACATGCACATAAAGATATGAGATATGATCGACATAGACATGCACACACAAGGATATGAGATGTGACATACACAGATATGCACACACAAAGATATGAGATATGACTAACATAAACATGCACACAAAGATATGAGATATCTAACCCAAACATGCACACACAAAGATATGACACATGACTAACACAGATACACACTAAGATATGAGATATGACTAAACACATACACACATAAAGATATGAGACATGATTAACACGGACACACCAAGATATGAGATATGACTAACATGACACACACCAAGATATGAGCCATGGCCAGCACACACACACACACACACACACACACACACACACACACACACACAAGCTAAGATATGAGCCATGGCTAGCACAGAAACACATCAAGATATAAGCCATGGCTAGCACAGAAACACATCAAGATATGAGCCATGGCTTCACGGAAAAACACCAATAAATGAACCATGTCCAGCACAGAAACACATTAAGGTATCCATATGCTTGGGTTTGTTGTAGTACTCTTCTTAACGTTGGAATCATCGACATACGAGACGCAGGCCCTGAATAACTGTTCACAGGTTTCGTTCAAACAGTTGTCCGGAGATTTGTGAGCGCAGTCTGACCCGTAGAACGTTCCCTTGCATGTACAATTCCCGGTTGACTGTTCACAGGTGTCGTTGAAACAGTTGTTCGGACATTTCAGAGTGCAGTCTGATCCGTAGTACGTTTCCATGCACGTACAGTCTGTACTTTCCGGGTCACATATGATGTCACAGCCATCAGAACACGTCTGTTTGCACTGTAGCCCAAAATTACCATCGGGACAAGTGTCACTACAGATGTAGCCAGGACGTTTACATTGTAGGCATTTTCCGGATTTTTCCTCACATAAAGGACAGACACTAAGACAAGACCCGGAGCCGTCGTGTCCATAGATCCCGTGTGAACAGTTGCTGTGACACGTACCGATGATGACGTTGTAGCCTTTGCAGCACCCACTACACACTGCACAAAACGACCAAGAATGCCCGTCCAGACAATTAGGTGTCTGTAAATGTTTGCACCTCACACACCGTCAGTGCACTGTCGGTCTGCGATTTGGTCGATGAGAACTCAATCTTAATGTGTGCCATTGTCGCTTGTGTGGTGATTACAATAGTGTTCACAGAAATGTTTGGGTATGATATATCATTATACTGGAACACTACGCCGTCACTGTCAGAAAAAGCCTTTAGAGTGACATTCTTTACCCGAATCATAGTTTTAGCTCGATGATAGATTCGAATGGTGTGAGTTTTCTGGGGCGTGGCAAAGTTCAGATACCAGTAAACAGGATTGGTTCCACTTCTCAATTGTGTGTGTGTGCAGTCATTGTCATAGAGATTGGTCTTTGTTTTGCCATTAACTGCAGCCTCTGGTGCACATCCGTCTCCTGTATAGCAAGCATTAAATGTGTCGGTCTGGTTTGTGTTCTGTTTGAGAGCCACATTCCTACCCCCGCCAATGTAGATGGAGCAGATATTTGCAACTATCGCCCCTTCAATCCGTAACTTGTTGATCAGACCAGCCCCAGAGCAAAAGACATCAATCACGTGCGAACTAACTACAAACCTTGATTCATTGTTACATGAGGCAGAACCATTTAGTTTTACCGTGAAACTGTCTGGGTATGTTAAGTTATTCACATAAATCCTAAACCAGGAGAACGGCAAAGATTGATTGAGAGTTGCCTCAAGTTATATAGAATCTGTGTCCGGATTACATGTGGTGTCGTTGTTATCAAACAGGAAAGTAGGTTCACATTTTTGGGCGTATTTGTAAACGAGATGCACGTACTGACACTGAGGTCCGAAATATTCGTGCTGACAACTGTCATTGTTTGGGCATGTCCCTGTAGTTTTGTCACAAACTGAAAGACGATGAAGTAGGACATTACCCAAAGTTCTAGTTCCTGCCCTCCTGCTAGCCCCCACCATTTACAATTGTTGTTGTACCGTTTGTCCGATTTTGTCAATCCATCTTACTCTAGCTATGCAGTGGGCTCTTCTTCATCTCTTTTGTATGGGCTCTTTTAATATATCTTTTGTATGGGCTCCATTAATATCTCTTTTGTATGGGCTCTTTTAATATATCTTTTGTATGGGCTCCATTAATATATCTTTTGTATGGGCTCTTTTAATATATCTTTTGTATGGGCTCCATTAATATATCTTTTGTATGGGCTCTTTTAATATCTCTTTTGTATGGGCTCTTTTAATATATCTTTTGTATGGGCTCCATTAATATATCTTTTGTATGGGCTCCATTAATATATCTTTTGTATGGGCTCTTTCAATATATCTTTTGTATGTGCTCCTTTAATATATCTTTTGTATGGACTCTTTTAATATTTCTTTTGTATGTGCTCTTTTAATATTTCTTTTGTATGGACTCTTTTAATATTTCTTTTGTATGTGCTCTTTTAATATTTCTTTTGTATGTGCTCCTTTAATATTTCTTTCATATGGACTCTTTTAATATTTCTTTTGTATGTGCTCTTTTAATATTTCTTTTGTATGTGCTCCTTTAATATTTCTTTTGTATGGACTCTTTTAATATTTCTTTTGTATGTGCTCTTTTAATATTTCTTTTGTATGTGCTCCTTTAATATATCTTTTGTATGGACTCTTTTAATATTTCTTTTGTATGTGCTCCTTTAATATTTCTTTTGTATGGACTCTTTTAATATTTCTTTTGTATGTGCTCTTTTAATATTTCTTTTGTATGTGCTCTTTTAATATTTCTTTTGTATGGTCTCTTTTAATATTTCTTTTGTATGGGCTCTTTTAATATATCTTTTGTATGGGCTCTTTTAATATATCTTTTGTATGGGCTCTTTCAATATATCTTTTGTATGGGCTCTTTTAATATATCTTTTGTATGGGCTCTTTTAATATATCTTTTGTCAGGTACAGAACCTGTTGCTATGTTTTCCAGATGAGAAAATGTCATTTCATTTGTTGCCTCTGTTCTCAACAGATGGTAATACTCTTAAATTGCTGAGCAAATCTTTAAAACGTCACAGAGAGGCCAAGCCTAAACATTAATGGAAAGATAATCAATAATCTAAGATATGCTGAGGATACTGTATTACTAGCAGAAAATGATAAAGATCTACAACAATTACTTAATGAAATAAACAAGACAAAACAAAAAAATATGGATTAGATATGAATATCGAAATGACTAAAGCTACGATCATATAAAAATAATACTCAAAACCTACAAGTGGATATTTAAGCTGAAGGAATAGACCTGGAGACAGTTCAGTGCTACAACTACCTTGGACATACTGTAACCAGCGATGAAAATGTAAAACTGAAATAAACAAAAGAATAGGTATGGTAAAAGTGATTTTAATGCCATGAAAAATATATTAAAATCAAAACAAATACAACCATGGCTAACACTAAGAATAGCAAAATGTTATATATTCTCAGCATTCCTGTATGGTGCAGAAACATGGACAATAGACAAGAAAAAAGAACAGAAAATTGAAGCCTTTGAAATGTGTATTTTATAGAAGAATAGGTAGAATTGGATGGAAAAAAAAAGAAAACAAAAGAAGGTGTCTTCAAACAACTGCAAAAGAATAAAGAACTACTAAATACAATTCATTATATATCAATTCCTTATATATTCTATGGCGGGGGCTATTCCTAGCTTTTTTCTCAGTTCTACATTTCTGATCTTATTTCTCAGACTGTTTCCTGTCATTCATCTAACACATTTCATCTCAGTATATGTTATTTTTCTTATTGTTCTTGCATCTAGGGTCCAGGTCTAGCATTGGTAGCACAAAGTTGGGATGAAGATTGTATTGTATAGTGCTAGTTTTGCCTCCAGAGTTATTTCCTTGTTGGATAATAATGGTGATAACTGTCCAATAAATTGACTATCTTAGTTGCATCTTGATTCTACCTCTGCTGTTTGAGAATTATCGTGTGTCACCAAAATTCCTAGGCATTTGAATTTCTCTACTTGTTTTAATGATGAAACATTAATTTGACAATTAGTCACAAATATCGTCATAATGTTCATTTTGTGATAACGAATTAGTTCACAAGATGTTAAAGTAGGCCTTGCTGTAATTATTTTAACCTAGGTTTGAAATGAACTAATGTACTATTGTATTCTTGCAATAGTTTATTCAACATTCATATTATCGTTTATTTGAATGATTTATTGAAATGATTGAACTATCATCAATAGCCAGCAAAATTGGGCTTGAGGTCAATCATGAAAAGACTAAAGTCATGAAAAGTTTAATTCCAACAAGTGACAAAATATACATGGAAAACAAACCAGTAGAAGAGATCGATCACTTTATCTATCTTGGAAGTCACATTGATCGAGAAGGGGATACGAGCAAAGAAATTAGAATCAGACTGGCTAAAGCAGCAATGTCTTTCAGAAGCCTTGAAAAGTTGTGGAAATCAAAACTCATTAGCACAAACACAAAACTTAGGCTATTCAAATCAAATGTACTATCAACCCTTACGTATGCGTGTGAAAGCTGGAAAGCAACAAGAGATATAGAAACAAAGTTGAACGCATTCGAAAATAAATGTCTAAGGAAAATACTTGGTATAGAATGGAACGAATTCAAAACAAACGAGGAAATTAGAGAAATCGCCAATCAACCACTAATATCTTCAGTAATAAAGAAAAGACGATGGTCATACGTTGGACATGTGATGAGAAGAGATAATAATCGAATAGCGAAGCAAGCCCTCATATGGGAAACAACAGGTAAAAGAAAAAGAGGAAGACCCAGGGAGACACTGAGAAGAACATTGATGAGAGAGGCAAGAGCAGCAGGAATCGGCTCCCTCAATGAGATAGAACTGCTTGCACAGAACAGAGACAGATGGCGAGATTTAATAAAATATCTTTAAAAGAAAACTGCTAGAACAAAAATTCATATAGGAGAAGGTGTATCTTGGTCTACGCCCTATGGGCCGGTTACGGCTCGAAAGGTCAATAGATAGATAGATAGATAGAATATTGTCGTTTATTTGAATAATTTAACCTACGTTAATATTGTCGCGGTATTAAGTTAGCGTTATGAAATCTCTTGCACTTGACGCTAACTGCCAAAACAAGAACAAAGATTAATGGTGCTTTGTCTCCTGTCACATCCTTCCATGGTGTAATAGTGTATGTTGTATGGCACATAGCATTAGTTTCACTTGATGTATGTGACAAGGTTATTATGTCCATAATGAAACGCTCGATGTGGATGATCTCCAACTTAAAAAGCTTGATTTCAGAATAGACAGATCTCCGAGACAGCTGAAGTCAGTGAAGCAAAGCTAAGCATGTTACTTGTAATCTGCGTGTTCTCGGTCCTGTCTACAAATGTTATATCCCCCAATGGAGACTGTGTGTATCGTTTGTTATCGTTGTCCTCGCTCTCTGAAGAAGGCCGCTTGTAGGCTGAAACGTTAGTATTTTGTTATGTCCCTTTGTTGTTAAACTTAAACCATACCTTGTAGAAGTTTATGTTACACCCCACTACTGGCTCCATGCTACCAGCTTTACCGCAGCACTGCATCTATTTGCCCGTTCCTCACTCAACAATGAGCTATAGAACAAAGTCAAGCTCTACCATCCACAAGTCCTGGAATTGCTTCTCTAGTGTTTAAGGAAACATTGAATACAAAATAGTTGTCAAACCAAATCATTGAAAAGTTGCAAATTGAAAAGTGGTCGAAGAGACGGGTCTGCGTAGGACCTCTAGAAGAAGATCCTCGTTGACTCTCTCGACGACCTGGGCGAGATGATTAGTGGTTGATATCCGATTTACCAGTCGCCAGCCCGGGACATCGGAACACCAGCTATGCTGGAACTAGCCCTGTCTTCGGAAATCGCCCTACGGACCATTGAGTGATTCCTCGGATACGAGAATGGACAGCCAGGAGTGACGTCCTCACATGACAATTAAGAGCCCCTTTCTGCTACACATATGAAGTTGCGCTGTTGCTACAGTCGTCTCTTGACTGCTACCTTTCAGTCGCCAGTTAGATGTATGAGAAACATCAGACTTATAATGGAAGCGCGAGCGTCAAAGAAAACTTCTCGTATTTACATTTTTAAAAAAACTAGAATCGTACCTTCCGCTTTTTTTCGCGCTCACTTTCATCTTAAAATATCTCTTCTATCGGGGAAACCCGCATTTCCAAGAAAGTTATGCGCCAAAACTATGGAAAAGAGAGGCTAAGACCAATAATCTCTCTCTCTCTCTCTCTCTCTCTCTCTCTCTCTCTGAAATCAAGACTCAATCAGACTAGGGTTCCAGACTCTCACATGAAGACAGCTGCCTGTTTAAGTGAAATGATCGACCCCACAGACAGAACATCATAATTAGAGTCTGTAGGATCCATTCTGATTGAATACCTGTTAAAACGTTGCACTATGTTCTGCGTCAGTGGCCAAGTGCATACGATTTCAGCCAGCATTTTATTCAGGTTTGCTTTCCTTAACCTTCGATTGTCCCCAATCTTCCTGCAAGGCAGCAGATTGTCTTGTCTGTAGGGAGATTCTGCCCTTAGATGGTCGGCCTTTCCAGGTTTTCGAGCACCATCTGCCCGAGTCACTAGAGGTGACTAACGCAGACATGCACACACAAAGATATAGACCAATAATGAAACCACAGTTAAGCTATTCTCAAATTGGGTTTATATAAAGACAAAGGATGTACTGACGCTCTATTCACCTTATTAAAGCAGCTAGCAGAAAAGACGGAGAAACGATAAAAAATATATAGAGAAAAAAATGATACGGTTAAAGCTTCCCGTAACAAGTGGACACCAAAAATCAGAACGACGTTTCGGCGCAAAGGCGTTCAACAGGAACAAACATACAACACACATACAAATATGTATTTAAAATTTTAAAAAATAATTTAAAAAATCGAACTAGAAAGTGAAACGATGAAACGTTTTCATCTCCAATAAATCATTAATGTCATAACGCTCTTTCATATTAAGCTAATACTGTTAGATTCACTGCAGCTTCGCATTTTGATGCATTTATGTGCATTTATTTGCCTTGACCCCAGCAGAAAAGACGACAGAACAAAATTTGTACATAACTTTCATTGACCAGTAAAAATATTCGACCGAGTAAACAGAGAACAACTGTGGGAGATACTAGCAGCATACGGAGTAAGACAAAATCTAACCAACCTAATTAAAAGTCTCTACGTCAACAGCAGTTGCAGTCAGAACAGTAACAGATTACACAAAACACTTCGAAGTTAGATCAGGTGTAAGGCAATGGTGCTTACTATTCCCGCTACTGTTTATTACATACATGGATTATATATGAGAGTTAGCCAACCCATCAGAAGGGATCAACGAGCTTTTATTTGCAGACGATCAGGCACAAATACATGGGAAAATAGAAGACCTACAAGAACACTTAAATAGACTCAAAAGTACAGGCACAACATAAAACATGAAAATCAACATCAACAAAACAGAAGTCATGAGTATCGCAAAAGAGAAACAGAAAATCAACATAACTATATACGGAAGACAGATAAAACAAGTAGAGAAAGTTTAATACCTAGGAAGTCTAGTGACAAACACAAACTCACAAACAGCAGAAATAGACTCAAGATGCAACAAAGCTTATCAAATCATTGGACAGTTATCACCACTATTGTCCAACAAGGAAATAATTCTAGCGACAAAACGCACATTCTACAATACAATCTTCATCGCAACGTTGTACTACCAATGCCAGCCATGGACCATAGATGTAACCGACGGCGAAACACGGAATATTAGAAACACTAGGAAACATAGCAGCAGCAGAGGCGAACGGAGGAGCAAAATACCGAAAATTATATCTCCATTCGACGCTGAAAGGCAAATGAGGTAGGAAAGAAGAGGAAGAGGAAGAAGAAGTTGCTCTGTAGGAGAGGTCTAAGAATCAAGGGCAATGATCAAAGGACCATCAATGAGTTACTTTTCGCTGCTGACCAATGGGTGGCACATGTGGATGAAGAATATATCTGCAAGAACTGGCAATATACCTAAATGACATATGCGGATGAAAAATATCTGCAAGAACTGGCAATAGACCTATATGACATATGTGGATGAAGAATATCTGCAAGAACTGGCAAAAGACCTAAATGACATATGTGGATGAAGAATATCTGCAAAAACATGCTATAGACCTAAATGACATATGTGGATGAAGAATATCTGCAAGAACGGGCAATAGACCTATATGACATATGTGGATAAAGAATATCTGCAAGAACTGGCAAAAGACCTAAATGACATATGTGGATGAAGAATATCTGCAAAAACATGCTATAGACCTAAATGACATATGTGGATGAAGAATATCTGCAAGAACGGGCAATAGACCTATATGACATATGTGGATGAAGAATATCTGCAAGAACTGGCAAAAGACCTAAATGACATATGTGGATGAAGAATATCTGCAAAAACATGCTATAGACCTAAATGACATATGTGGATGAAGAATATCTGCAAGAACTGGCAAAAGACCTATATGACATATGTGGATGAAGAATATCTGCAAGAACTGGCAAAAGACCTAAATGACATATGTGGATGAAGAATATCTGCAAGAACGGGCAATAGACCTATATGACATATGTAGATGAAGAATATCTCCAACAACACGCAACAGACGTAAAAGACATGCAATAAATACAATATGAAAATTAACATATCTAAAACAGAAATAATGAAAGTGGGCGAGGAAAGAGGCTATTTAAATATCACAAAAAGTGACAATCAAATAAAGCAATTCAAATTAGTTAGCGAATTCAAATATCTGGGTAGTACATTCACGCAAGATGGAAGTATAGACAAGAGAAATAAAATCCTGAGCACAGAAAGCGGATATTATTAACTATCATCAGACTCCACTCTTGAAAGATCCAAGTATTTCAACGAGAGCTAGGAAACAAGTAATAAATAGCATCTTCTCAGCGTCTCTCAGCTCGGTATATCATCCCCTTTGTACTTTATTCGGACGTTCCCAAATCTGTCGTTAGCAGAGTCCTGGTATACCCGAAACATAACCGTAAACCTTGTTGACAAATACAATAAAATGCACAAAAACTAGCAGCAGTTGATACATTCAAATATGTGTGAGTAGTATACAATGTCAATTAGGACCGTGGAAAGTGCGGCCATCTGCAGCCAAATCGCTGCAGCCGGGTTGTTTTTTCTTATATAAATAGTCTACCTGCAGAATGTGCTTCCATCTGCAGCCAAATCGCTGCAGCCGGGTTGTTTTTTCTTATATAAATAGTCTACCGGCAGATTTGTTTTTCCTTATATAAGAGTCTACCCGCCCATTTTTGTTCCGGTCGTGGTGACCTCACGTGGTGGTGGTGGTGGTGACCTCCCGTTGACCTCTCGTGGCGGTGGTGGTGAAGGGGTGGTGAAGGGGTGGTGAAAGGGTGGTGAAGGGGTGGTTGTGGTATCATAAATCTATTATATTCTTTGTAGTTTAAATGGTTCCGTAACTTTCATAAATCTATTCTTTCTTTATACTCTCATTCAATAAAAAAAAAAACAGTGACAAGTTTATTTATTTATTTATTTATTGTTTTATTCGTATATATTGAACAATAGATAATACATGGTTTAGACAAAAATGTATTCTTTAACTAATGTATATTATACACATATTTAATACATAGAAAACAAAGTAGTTTATTTACAAGCAGTAATACATGATTTAGACAAAAATGTATTCTTTAACTAATGTACATTATACTCATATTTAATATATAGAAAACAAAGTAGTTTATTTACAAGCAGTAATACATGATAGTGTTAAATGGATAAAGGGGAGGTGGTCACATCAGAATGGAAGTTTATTGTTTCATTCGAATATATTGAACAATCGATAACACATGGTTTTGACAAAAATGTATTCTTTAACTAATGTACATTATACTCGTATTTAATATATAGAAAACAAAGTAGTTTATTTACAAGCAGTAATACATGATAGTGTTAAATGGATAAAGGGGAGGTGGTCACGTTGTCAGAATGGACCTGTCGCTTGATGTAGAAATAGGAGAGTGAGTTCCGATGTTGTGTATATGTGTATACCGACCCCTTGTATGTTTTAAACCCTATGTTTTTACCACCCCCGGCTTGTTTTTTGGTTAGAACCTCTGTGAATGTATCCTTATCTAAATTGTTGTGACGTTTATTAAGGCCCTTGGTGCTAACTTTAGCATAATCCCCAAAACAGTAATAGGTCTTGCTACACAAGGAAATCATCCCATCCCCCGAATACTCCAACTTGAACAGACCAGGAGTCCGTTTGTCGTATAACTGTCTGGCCTTACAATCTGAACAGTCATACTTTACGCCCCTGTGTTGAATGAAATCGGCCCGATGGACTTCACAAGTCTCTGAAGGGAACCATTTGTCGTACTGTGAGAAAAACTCATCTACCTTATCGGTTTTAACGACCTCTTCTAACGATGACTCGCTGAGGGCCAAGTACAGGCTATCGGTATCCATCTCACAGAGTTGAAAGTTGGACCTAGCTACAAACTTATCGAGGAAGTCATAATAAAATTCCAACATCCGCAATTTCGCGTACTGGTAGACGAAAAAACCAATCTGCGAAGGAAGATCCCACATGATACCTCTTTTGCCTATCGATACCTCGTACAGGTCCTCACCAATAGATGTCATGTTTTTAAATCGTGGGTTATTTACCAACTTGGTTGTATCAGCACCCTCTTTAACATAGGAGACGTCCACGTGTTTCGCCATATTCGTCAAGGTCTTCCCGTAGGCCGAGTTTCCTAAGAGCTTCATCGTGTCGCTTACTATAGATTGACTTGGATCTAAATCACCAGCCCGACGCGCCTCTGTGACCTTGTCGCCAAACTCCTTAAAGCAACTAATGGGTAGGTACTCTACCACCTGATAAATTTTTGTTACCTCTAGCCCATGCTCTAAATACCACTTTAACAGCGGTGTGGCCAACAGAATCTTTGTTCCACTATAACTACCCACGAGAGTACGTCTGGGGGTACGTAATAGTTTGTTTTTGGTGGCGTACTCCCGCATAAAGGGACCGATATCATCTAGACCTACATCTACATTTTTAAAGATGGGGGTCATCTCACTAAAATACTCTTTTAACTTGTCGGGAACGTGAATGTCACACTCGACGAGCCCAAAAAACGACTCGTCTGAAACTGAATCTATAATGGCTTTATCAGTGATTGGTTTATATTTACCAAAAGATGGTTTAGAACCACGTAGGTTCTCATCTATAAAGACCTGGATAGCTGGCGTTGTTTTCTTTAACCGTTGCCACTCACACTCCCACATAACTACTACGCGAACACGGTCGAGGCTCTTTAAATAAGCCGTTATTTCACAGGTTTTCGCATACAAATCAGCCAACTGTATATTATTCACCGGATTGACTTCTCGATCCCTGGTGATGTCACAGTTTGGATGACCGTGAAAGAGACAGCCATGGAACTGATACACGGTCCTACTGGATTTATCCCACCCATCCACTCTAATCTTGCGCTCACCCAAAGCGATCTCGCGAGCATTAAACTGGGTTCTCAAATGAACCTGGTTTTGGTGGGCAATCCAAGTCAGATACTCTCTGCACTGACGCGTGTAGTAGTTCATTTTAAGGGGTTTATACCCATCTTCAGCCTTACGTATGACCGTATAATCGGTGGGCATCTTTTGCATAAGTGCCCATAGATAAAGGGCGTTGGCATCATAGCCTTTAATGGCTTTGACCAGCTTTCCGCCCCTAATAAAGGTTTTATCTTTCTCGTGGTACCGATGAAAGATAATAGAGGGGCCTCCGACAATATTCTGTCTTATGGTATGATGCAAATCGGCTTCCTTTTTTGCAATCAGGGAAAACCCCACATCTCTGGAGAGAGTTTTAAATAGATACCTCAGAGTTATTCCGGGGACCGAAATCGCATTCTTAAACATATCGATGTCTAATTTCCTATAAAACCAAAACTGTTGTGCTAAGGCCTCTAAGAAGGGGACTACATCTTTGTTGTTATACCAAACTAAAAAGTCCCTAAGGGTCGTCATTTTATTGTCTTTCCAGACCTTTTTACACAGAGCATACTCCTCCTCGGAAATATTACAATTTTTTAGTTTTGAAAAGAATGCTTCGTATGGGGGTAACTCCCTCTCATTCAACTTATTTAAATCTGTTACGTACTCGTAACAGAAAACACCCTTTGTCTCCTCTACTTTATAGGCTGCCAGATATTTACTATAACTAAACCCAGGGGCTAAATAATTTACTATATCTAAGAATTTTAGATTCTGTGTTGCGAGACACATGACATTATTATTTCGTTTAACTATAAAATTTATTTCACCAAGTCGGTTTTCTTCTTCTTCTATCCGCTCCTCCTCAGCATCCTGTATCACACTTTCCTGCTCGTGCTCCTCATCCTCTCCCTCGTCGTCCTGATCGCTATCCTCAATGTAGTTGTTACCCTTTCCAGCTGTTTCAGGTACGGAGGCGGCAGCGAAGTAATGTATTAAATACGGCTTTATTAAATTTATGTCGTACTTGCCCGAGTTGAAACCTATCACTGGGAGCTGCTTCAAGTAAGCTTTTAGACGACCTCTTGGGTCAGATTTCTTCCGATCACGCCTTTGCGCACATCCGGCCAGCTTTTCAAACAATTCTCTGAAATCCTCTTTTAAAATTTTATACGCCTCCTTCGAGATAGATTTTAGATACTTAATCATTTTATTGACCAGTTTCTGAGGATCACCCTCGCTTACAAAACAGACGGGATCTTCAAACCCAGGAACGTTAGACGCCACAGATACAGACAGAGGGACATGTTTTGCTAAAAAATGTGTACTAGCAGAGGTACCTTTGATGGTGGGCAAGTTGGTATTTTCAAAATAACATTCCATATCAAAGGTGGCCCTAAACGGATACACGAAACCGCCGGGTACATCAATACCCTCTTCCTCTATTACATCCCCAATAGTCTCGCTTGGTGTATAAATTCCACCTCTAAAATAATCTTTAGGTTTACCACCATTACATGTTTGGGCATGCCTGGTCATCATAGAATAGCAAGCCCATAATTTCCCACACTGTGGACAAGAGAAAGCACTAGCTGCTTTATTAATATTACTAATGTACATGAAATGGTCCTTGTAAAACAAGACCCGCATAGTATCATCATGTGATCCCCTGCTTCGGAGTTTTGGACAGAGGGCCTCTTCAGCATTGAATTCAAATACATCAATGTTTATATTGAAACATTCTTCCAAGTGTGGTAGTTGTTGTAACGTCACACCTGGAAAAGTGTCAACGAAAAGAATGTCCCAGTGCAAGTGCCACTGACTCACGAGATGACGAGTGGTCAATTCTAGATTGTCGATAGCACTTCCTTTAAATAACGCCAAACAGCGGAAAAAACAGAGATTGTCATTATAAGAAATAGAACTATAGTTCTTTTTCTGCAAGGTGTAAATGTGCCTATTGTTAGTAATATAAGATGGTAATTCCTCTAAACAACATCCAATGGGGAAGTCACGTATGTGGAATAAATAGAAACTAGTTGATGGAATACTCTCCATCATCCACTTAGTATCAGGTCTGTTGATCATGGCAATGTCTACAGGGTTCTGTTCGTTTAGAGAATCAACGAAGCTGTTGAAATCGCCAAGATTATTGATTAATTGAGGAAATTCTAGAACAGCCGAGTTGTTGAGGGAAGAGTGGAAGAAACGTAGATCACCGGTGTCCCGGTGTCTAAGGATCAGGTGGTGACCATAGTTAATTTTGAATCGGGTTGTCTGACTGTCAAATATAGTGTTTAAAAGAGCAGACCAGTCTGTGATAAATGGACGTGCTGGTGAATGGAAAAAAGTATAGGTTGAAACTGTCTTGTTGATTGTAGCGTGGGTGTTTATAGCTGCCCAATTTTGCTCATATACAACCCGTACATCATCAGGCAGTGTTGCTAATGGGTCATCGTCCTTGAATTTTTTACTTGGAGTTGAATGTTCTGCATCTATCTTTCGTTTGTTTGTTGTAGAAGTGGTCGAGGGTGAAGCGGGTGATGTTGTTTCAGTCGCTGATGCTGTTGTTGATGGTAAAGTGGCTGTTTTAGAAGGCACCATTGGTGAAGCTGGTGTTGTTGTTGTAGAATGTTTTAGTCTTCTATGGCTGGCTAAAGAACTTCGACTCGTATACGTACGTTGACAAATGTCACACACGTGTCGTATATGACGATGTACAGCGCGAGTGTGTTGCAACATATTTTTGTGCCATTTAAACATCTTTGGGCACAAGGGACATTGATATTCGCCTGAAGGTACTTCGTTGTTAGAAACCATCTGTAGAAAAATAAATAACCCTTTGTCAATGATACTTTACATATCTAGTTTAAAAACATGTTAATAACATCAACTTGCAAGACTTAAAATACTTAGTTTAATCATCCAATAAACGAAGGAATTAAACAATACTTAGCATACCTACATTAAACACCTTGAATAACCTATTATCGATAACCCTTAACATACTTTAAGAGAAAACAATCCAACTTATAACGCAAAATATAGTCTCAATCATCTACACTGAATTAATAGAAAACAATCCAACTTATAACACAAAATATAGTCTCCAATCATCTACACTGAATATAACCTATTATCGTTAAGTCTTACCATACTTTAAGAGAAAACAATCCAACTTATAACGCAAAATATAGTCTCCAATCATCTACATTGAATATAACCTATTATCGATAACCCTTAACATACTTTAATAGAAAACAATCCAACTTATAACACAAAATATTGTCTCAATCATCTACACTGAATATAACCTATTATCGATAACAGTTAACATACTTTAATAGAAAACAATCCAACTTATAACGCAAAATATAGTCTCCAATCATCTACACTGAATATAACCTATTATCGTTAAGTCTTACCATACTTTAAGAGAAAACAATCCAACTTATAACGCAAAATATAGTCTCCAATCATCTACATTGAATATAACCTATTATCGATAACACTTAACATACTTTAAGTGAAAACAATCCAACTTACTGTGTAAAACTCCGCTAGAATGAATAGTAACTTTCCTTGAAGCAACCAAACTTATGACACAAATTCTCACATGAGACTAGTTTAAATATATCCTGGTACAAGATTTTAACCAATCAGCGAGTGACTATGAAAACCTCGACTGATATCTGGATTAACCAATCAGAGAAGAGTATTAGTATAGGAGGCGGGGCAAAGAAATGACTGACAGCTAGATTAACCAATCAGAGAAGTGGGTGAATACTGACCTCATTTCCCGGTTGACAGGCCGTCGACTCTGGTTCATCGGTGGGGTCGGCAAATAGGGGTGGTGGCGGTAAAATTTCATCATCCTCCGCGTTATATGTAGTGGCTGTGGGTTCAGTGGTGGGGTCAAGTAATGCGGGTGGTGAGTTAGTTGAACTGACAGGGGAGGGTGGTGCAGAGTCAGCTCCTTCCCAATTAATGTATTCCTTTATTCGTTGGGCTAAATGTTCCCCACACAAGAAGACTACATCCTCTTTCGTGAACTCATGATATAAAATATCATTTATTTGCGCGCTAAGGCGTTCCTCAAACTCTAGAAGACACGAGTGAGGTAACGTGTTGTCATCTTTCACCTGACACCCTTTACAATAGTCATATGGTTGATACTGTAGAATGCACAACACCTTGTCAAATAGGATGTAAGGTCTGATAGATGCCATTTTATGGGAATCTGTAATATAAGAAAACCACATCACAAATATTTGGAATGGGACAGAACATGTAATACATGATAAAAATACTTTAAATGTGATAATACTCAATCAAAGTGTCATTAGTGACGATGGACCCTCGGTGGAAACACCCCTTCACTGCTCTTATTGCTGGTCCCACCGGTTGTGGAAAAACTGTATTTGTTCAAAAGTTTCTACAGAATCTACAAGAGCTAGTTGTCCCCGTACCCGAGGAAGTTATATGGTGTTACGGGGAATGGCAACCAATATACGAGACTATGGAGAAAGTGAGATTTATCGAGGGTCTACCAGATATCGATAACTTGGAAGGGGGTAAGAAGAGAAGACTCATCATCCTCGACGACTTGATGTCAGAAACAGATGAGAGGGTGACAAAATTATTCACCAAAGGTAGTCATCACAGAGATATGAGCGTGATCTACATTGTTCAAAATCTATTTGGAAAAAATAAGGAACATCGAACTATAAGCCTCAATACTCATTATATAGTCCTTTTCAAGAATCCAAGAGACGGAAGTCAAATTACAAATCTGGCTAAGCAAATGTACCCTGGTCAAGTGGCGTACCTCCAAGAGAGTTTTAAGGACGCGACAGCGTCTCCCCACTGTTATTTGCTGGTAGACCTTCGACAGGAAACACCGGATCATCTGAGGCTGAGAACAAAGATATTTCCAGGGGAGAGACAAATCGTCTACGTTCCAAAGTAATAGAATGGAAGCTTCACTTAGACGACACGGTGAAATGTTGAAATGTCTGCGCTCAGCTACGCCGAGTGGTTTAAGAGCCATATTGAAAACGGCCTCTCCAGAACTCATTCGCTTTTTATGTGAGTGTTGTCATAACATATTAAAAGGTAATGTTAGACTCACTAAGCATCAGAAATGCGAGCTACGTCGACACAAGAACAAGCTGAGATTCCTCACTAAAAAGAAACCGAATCTTACGCAGAGGAAAGCAATTCTACAAACTGGTGGATTCATAGGTGCTTTGATCAAGCCTATATTAAGTGTTCTAGGCGGTGTATTAGGTCTGTAAACATGGCCAAGAAAATGATTTTGATGGATCCTCGGTTATTAGAGGGTTTGAAACAGACTTCCACGTATACACCACCCGAGGCGATCAATGATAACTTGAGAGATTTAGACGATGAAATGCAACGTATCTTAGACCGTAACGATTTAGCCCCTGCTGATAAGGCCAGAGTGTACCAACGTACTTTGCAACAGTATTTAACTAGAATGGAGCAGTATAAACGACGTCCTTTGGGATCAGTCGATCTCATTCAACATAACTCGTCAACAGAAAGAATACCTTCTCCTCCACCTTCACCACCACCCGTCGATGTGCAACCAGAACAAGCCAAGGTACCCGAAACCCCAAAGACAAGTAATGAAAACACTTCACGGCTAACCTCGTATAAATTGAGGTCCAAAAGAAAAAAGTCCAAAATCCCAACACCAAAATGGGAAAGGTGGACAAAGTATTGAGACGTTATTACTATGACCCTAATCAACCAGGGTCGTATAGTGGTGCAAGAGCCTTGCAACGTAACACCAAAGTAGGAATTAAAGAGATCAATCGTTGGTTGAGTCACCACGATACCTATACCCTTCATAAACCGATTCGACATAAATTTGAACGGCGTCCGATTATAACGAGTGGACCCAAACAGCAATACCAAGCAGACTTAATCGATTTAAGACATTTGAAAAAACACAATGATGGGTACTCCTATTTGGTTTCTTGTGTAGATGTTTTCAGTAAATTAGCGTGGGCCGTCCCAATACGAACAAAAACGGGGAAATCGTTAGTGGAGGCTGTTGGTAAAATATTTATCGATGGGAAACCTGTGAGTTTTCAAACCGACAAGGGGTCAGAGTTTCTGAACAAAACATTTCAGAAATTTCTCGAAGACAACAATATTCACTTTTTCACCACCCAGAATGAAGATATTAAGGCTGCTGTTGTGGAACGTTTTAACAGGACTCTGAAACAAAGGATGTGGAGATTTTTTACGAAATCCAATCGACTTTGTTATGTTCATGTGCTACCCGCCCTAATTCGAAGTTATAATCATTCGTACCACAGAAGTATAAAATGGCACCGGTCGACGTTAGCAGAGACAATCAAGAACAAGTGTGGAACACGTTGTATAGCAAACACAACTTGAAATTTGAAAGACCCCTGTATAAGGCTGGTGATCGAGTTAGAATGGTCCTGGGCAGAGCTAATTTTAAAAAGGGTTATGCCCCAGCTTGGACGGAGGAACTCTTTACCATCAGTCGAGTAACTGAAACAAAACCCGTTACATATGTGCTGAAAGACGATATGGGTGATGAAATAGAGGGGTCATTTTACACACAAGAAATTCAAAAGGTTGGAGACAAGAATGAGTACAGGGTCGAGAGGGTTATAACCCAACGTCGCACGTCATTGGGACGAAAAGAGAGTTTAGTCAAGTGGTTTGGTTATGGTTCCTCATTCAACAGTTGGATACCGACCAAGGACATTGTCAGATACAAAAACTAGAGATGGTGGAAGAAGAAGGTGAATCGTTTGAAGATCCTGTTTTGCGAACCCTGAGCTCTGGTGGGGAGAGAACCTCGCTCTGGCCAGTATTTGGGAAACTATTCCCCCGTTTAGAGATTGTCTTTATGTGTCAAATGCTTGTTATATATGCCGTTGTCGCGGTCTCGCTATTCAATCTGTCCACTGAAAAGCCAGACGCGAAGGACGGAAAACTGTGGATAGCCCTACTGAGCAGTTGTTTAGGTTACATGCTCCCGAATCCAAAGTTGGAGACGAGAAGGTGAATAGAGGAAAATGAGTTTTTATGTCACGTTACCCAGCAATGCTTCTATGGATATTTTTAAGGAAAATAATCCTGGCCACTTTTTCGTCAAGCTTCCTCAGACCATTGATATTACAACACAATATGAGATTGCACTGGTCGAGATACAGTTTCCGCTAAATTATTTCAATGTAATAGAGGGTGATGTCTGGATTCGGTACGAATCTCTCGCTAACGACGATATTTACGACGCTAGATTTTATTTCAACGTGACATTGGAGCCTGGGTTATATACGAAACCCGATGCATTCATCGGCGCGTTGAATGCGTCGATCATAAAAGCGGAGGATGAGGCGAATGGGGATGTGAAAGGAAAAAAAAATGAGATTCATTTACGCAAAAGAGGTGAATAAAGCCATCTTGAAACTTTACGAAAAAGGAGTCAGTGTTACCATAAGCGACACTTTGAAAAATATGTTAGCCTTCCCCACGACCTCAATAGCAGACACGGCTCCCGATATCTTCAGCGTGGGTGAAATGGACTTGGAAAGTGTTGCAAAAAATGTCTACGTCTACTGCGATCTCGTTTCCCCCAGACCCGTCGGGGATGTGATGGTACCTCTCCTCAGGAGCGTGCCTGTTCTCAATAGAAATCACACCTCGGTGTTTCAGATCTACGATAAGCCTCACTACCTGCCCCTGAGTAGATTTTCCTTCGATACCGTGGAAATCCTTTTAGCCAACGAACACGGAAAAACCATTCCATTCACCAGTGGGACGTCGGTGCTAACGGTCCACTTTCGAGTGAAGAAACATCTCGAGCTGGTATAATGGTGAGACATACACCCTTTCACCGCAATGCCAGGTTATACGAAGACTTTTATTGCTGTCAGGCGGGTGATGGGATGCCTGTGTTTATAGGAGGTCGAAATCAACGAGGACGAGGAATCGGTAGTTTCTTTGGTGGAATCGGGAGGGCTATTTTACCTTGGCTAAAAACAGGGGGTAAAGCCTTACTCAGAGAAGGCGTGGGGACCGGTCTGCAGGTCGCGCAGGACGCCTTAGCTGGCAGAAATATCGGCGATGCTTTCAAATCACGAGCTAAGGAGGCCGGTATGCGGTTATTAGACGGGGCCGTAGACCACCTGACGGGTAACAACCAATCAGGAAGTGGTTTACGACGACGAATCAGAAAGCGAATCGGGAAGGCAGCCCCACCTGGCCAACCCGTTACGAAGAGAATAAAACCATCAGCTAGACTGTTCCCCCTTCATTCCACAAACAAGAGGCGAACAAAGCTGTCGGTACCAAAGGATATATTTGGTTAATGATGTCTCTCATTCACCCCAAGTCATGTGAATGTCTTCATTCTGGTTTGGATTTATTTAGCGTTCCACCAACTCAGACTGCTGTAGACTCGGGCCAATTTACTGAAATTCGACCTCTTGCCTCGTTAGCGCATGGGGCTCCCATAGAGTTTTTCATTTCTGGAAACACTGAAGAGTATCTAGATCTTTTCAACACGTTTTTACATCTGCGGGCCAGGATCACCCTCCCCAATGGTGAAAGTTTACCGTTGGATGCCGAGGTAGGACCAGTCAACAATTATCTTCACAGTCTATTTTCTCAAGTCGATGTTTCTCTGAATGATACATTGATTACACCATCTGAGAATACCTATCCATTTAGAGCAGTGTTCGAGACTTTACTAAACTATGGGGAGGATGCGAAAACGGGGCACTTGACGGCTGCTCTGTTCTACAAAGATACAGCAGGCCACCACGATGATATGCAGGCTAACGAGGGATTTAAAATACGACGTGCTTTGACTTCGGATAGTAAAGAGGTTGAAATGATGGGTCGTTTGCACTCTGATCTCTTTGTGCAGGACCGTTACATGTTAAACAGAGTAGATGTAAAGATTAAACTCACACCCTCTAAGGACGTGTTCAACATCATGGCTCAGGATAAGTCTGTGGGTTATAAGAGTGTAATCACTTATGCTGCCCTCGTGGTCAGGAAAGCCAAGCTAAACCCAGCAATTTCTCTGGCCCACGAAAAAGCGCTTTTAAGTGGGAATGCACGGTACCCAATCAAGCGGGTTACCCTGAAAACATTTGCCATTGCTCGTGGGATGTATTCCCACAACCAAGACAATTTATTCCTATCTCAAACGCCAACACGTATAGTGATAGGTCTGATTACCGCCGGTGGGTTTAATGGAGTTTATAACATTAACCCATTCAATTTTCAACACTTTGGTTTGACTTATATGAACCTGATGGTTGACGGGAGATGTGTATCCGGAAAACCCCTAGCTATGGATTTTGAACACAATCACTATGCGCGAGCCTTTTTTGGTACAAATTTGGCCATGGGTTTGATTGGTAGAGATGCTGGCAATGGTATTGATTATCATCAGTTCAAGGATGGCTTTTGTCTATTTGGTTTTGACCTCTCACCCAGTCTGCTAGATGGAACCCAGTTTGAGCTAGCCACGAGTGGACCCTTGTCGATAGAGCTCAAATTCGCCGCTCCCACGACAACTCCCCTACAAGTTATTGTCTACGCCGAGTTGGATTCAGTACTGGAAGTGTCCAAGACAAGACAGGTTCTAACAGACTACGCTATTTGAGAAAATGAACACGGGGATATTTACAGTCTCTTGATGTCCGATGTTTTTGTTCGACGTTGCGCCCTTGTTAGTGTCATCCCACGAGACCACTTACCGCCCATCATCGATCAAACCAAGACTGCAGCCTTTGTCGTAAACACCGACCCTGCCCACAAACCTGGTGAACACTGGGTGGCCATCTTTTACAATGGCCTCGGCCAAATAGAGTATTTTGATTCCTACGGTTTACCTCCCAGGCATATTGATATTTTAAACTTTATCGAGAGGAATTCACATGTTCCATTCGTCTACAACTCACGAGTGTTACAAGACTTGTTTAGCAACACGTGTGGTCTATATTGTGTTTATTATATAATTTTAAAGTGTCGTGGTGCGAGCATTAACAGAATTCTCATGCCATTTTCAACGAAACAACATATTAACGACCGTATCATTTATCGGTTGATGACGCCCTGGATCCATCGACTGAGTGGAACAAACTTCCCATGACTCATCAAAGATGGCGGCTCTCTGAACATGTCTCAACATGTCCGATGACGTATTGCATCAGTTACTATAAATAGAACGTATTCCATTGGTTACTATAATTAGGCTGGCCACGCCCCACTTGTTACAGGGTATAAAGGTCAGCCGTTCTCAGTTCTACTACATACAGAAAGTCAGAGCCCTGCTACCAAGTCGTGTGATTCAAACATGGAATCGGCTAGCGTTAATATGCCAGCTTCATTTGATGTATGTGATCAACGTATTTTCATGTCTCGTAGAAATGAGAATATAATTCCACTGTCCAAAGATGGTGTTAAGGCAGTCTCAGTTTCTGCTTTTCATAACAGACCATTGATAAACATAAGGTCATATCGTGGTGAGAGTCTTCTTAAGTTTCCTACCAGAACTGGAATAACACTCTCGAGAGATGAATTTATCACGCTAGTTGATATGCGAGATGACATTTTAGCAACTTATGATAACATCAACTATACTACGCCTCTTGTTGAGCAACCGAAAGAACCAAGCGATATGTATGCCTCGAGTGATTCAATTTCCACTCAGTCGCCAATTACCTACGCCGTCTTTGATCAAGGCTTTGTCAAAATGGAGGGTGGCTGTGTTTTGAACTATAATCAACCTTCGTATTCACCCGTGTTTGATAACCATTTAGCCCAAACAGACAGTTCCAACAAAGCGAGGAAGCCGAGACGAGTAAAATTAATAAATTCTGCAGTGGGACAGTGACATTTTTTATTACTTATACATGACTATGTTGTTATTTGTGTACTTTTTTCAGATGATTTGAATTCATATTTGTACTATTGAAAGCATCATTGTTCAATTATAAACATTTGAATGTGTAACATGTGTTGTCCACGTTGATGTATTGAAATAAATTTATGTTTCATTGTGAAAATAAACATTATAAAAAGAGCATATTTGTTTGCTTTTATTTGAGTTGTTTTAATTTATTTAATTTTAAATTATTTTGTTAAATTAAAATAAATGACAGTATAGAATCTATGAAATAAGGTTCTACTTACGATTTGTAAAGTAAATTTACTTGCACAGCCAAGCACACTCTTGCTTGAGTTACAACCAAGACACTCGTTGAAACTGCTTCAGAGAGTGAGAATAAAATCCTGGCTGCTTGGATCTACTTATATACAGGTCTAACCTCTTTGATCGATCAAGTACTCTCTACTTCAAACATATTAATTTCCCCCTAAACATCCCACATTAAAACAACCACCCACTAAAATTCCCCTGATAAGTGGTATTCTAATCTTCAGATGATAAAAAGTCCGTAGCCCTGGCCAGTCTGACACTCAAACATTCAATCAAAACTTTTCACAGCGAAACACGGGCTTTGAACACGAACCAGCGCAAAGATATTAATTACCCCCAAGCGTCTCACATTAAAACATCGGTATCGTAAAATTCCCCTGTTAAATGACTCTCCTGATGAACACTTACCGGCTACGGAGTTTTCACAGCGGGAAGTAAGTACTCACCGGTGGCGGCTTCTTTGATCTTGCGGTCCCTCGCGTCTACCGTGAACTCTTTGATCTTGCGGCCGCTTGCGGCCGCTTGCGGCGCGCCTACAGGGAACTCTTTGATCTCTCGCTTAACGTTAAACACAGTGTTTGGCGTGTAGTGTGTGTAACGGTCTAAGTTGTTACCTTTAATTCTAAAGGAAGTTTTTAAAACAATAAATAAACTTGTCACTGTTTTTATTGAATGAGAGTATAAAGAAAGAATAGATTTATGAAAGTTACGGAACCATTTAAACTACAAAGAATATAATAGATTTATGATACCACAACCACCCCTTCACCACCCTTTCACCACCCCTTCACCACCCCTTCACCACCACCGCCACGAGAGGTCAACGGGAGGTCACCACCACCACGTGAGGTCACCACGACCGGAACAAAAATGGGCGGGTAGACTCTTATATAAGGAAAAACAAATCTGCCGGTAGACTATTTATATAAGAAAAAACAACCCGGCTGCAGCGATTTGGCTGCAGATGGAAGCACATTCTGCAGGTAGACTATTTATATAAGAAAAAACAACCCGGCTGCAGCGATTTGGCTGCAGATGGCCGCACTTTCCACGGTCCTAATTGACATTGTATACTACTTGTGTGGCCCATCATAGGAGGCCACTCGTTTAGGAGAAAGATGATAAGGTAGGACAGACGGACGAACGGACGGACAGACCAGGACAGACCAGGACAGACGGACGGATAGACCAGGACAGACCAGGACAGACGGACGGATAGACCAGGACAGACCAGGACAGACGGACGGACAGACCAGGACAGACCAGGACAGACGGACGGACAGACCAGGACAGACCAGGACAGACGGACGGATAGACCAGGACAGACGGACGGACAGACCAGGACAGACCAGGACAGACGGACGGATAGACCAGGACAGACCAGGACAGACGGACGGACGGACGGATAGACCAGGACAGACCAGGACAGACCAGGACAGACGGACGGATAGACCAGGACAGACCAGGACAGACCAGGACAGACGGACGGATAGACCAGGACAGACGGACGGACAGACCAGGACAGACGGACGGATAGACCAGGACAGACCAGGACAGACGGACGGATAGACCAGGACAGACCAGGACAGACGGACGGACAGACCAGGACAGACCAGGACAGACGGACGGACAGACCAGGACAGACGGACGGACAGACCAGGACAGACGGACGGACAGACCAGGACAGACCAGGACAGACGGACGGACGGACGGATAGACCAGGACAGACCAGGACAGACGGACGGACAGACCAGGACAGACCAGGACAGACGGACGGATAGACCAGGACAGACCAGGACAGACGGACGGACGGACGGATAGACCAGGACAGACCAGGACAGACCAGGACAGACGGACGGATAGACCAGGACAGACCAGGACAGACCAGGACAGACCAGGACAGACCAGGACAGACGGACGGATAGACCAGGACAGACCAGGACAGACGGACGGATAGACCAGGACAGACCAGGACAGACGGACGGATAGACCAGGACAGACCAGGACAGACCAGGACAGACGGACGGATAGACCAGGACAGACCAGGACAGACCAGGACAGACGGACGGATAGACCAGGACAGACCAGGACAGACCAGGACAGACGGACGGATAGACCAGAACAGACCAGGACAGACGGACGGATAGACCAGGACAGACCAGGACAGACCAGGACAGACGGACGGATAGACCAGGACAGACCAGGACAGACCAGGACAGACCAGGACAGACGGACGGATAGACCAGGACAGACCAGGACAGACCAGGACAGACCAGGACAGACGGACGGATAGACCAGGACAGACCAGGACAGACCAGGACAGACCAGGACAGACGGACGGATAGACCAGGACAGACCAGGACAGACCAGGACAGACGGACGGATAGACCAGGACAGACCAGGACAGACGGACGGATAGACCAGGACAGACCAGGACAGACCAGGACAGACGGACGGATAGACCAGGACAGACCAGGACAGACCAGGACAGACGGACGGATAGACCAGGACAGACCAGGACAGACGGACGGATAGACCAGGACAGACGGAAGGACAGACCAGGACAGACGGACGGATAGACCAGGACAGACCAGGACAGACCAGGACAGACCAGGACAGGCCAGGACAGACCAGGACAGACGGACGGACGGACGGACAGACCAGGACAGACCAGGACAGACGGACAGGCCAGGACAGACCCGGACGAACGGACGGACAGACCAGGACAGACGGACGGATAGACCAGGACAGACCAGGACAGACGGACGGACAGACCAGGACAGACGGACGGATAGACCAGGACAGACCAGGACAGACCAGGACAGACCAGGACAGACCAGGACAGACGGACGGACGGACGGACAGACCAGGACAGACGGACGGATAGACCAGGACAGACCAGGACAGACGGACAGGCCAGGACAGACCCGGACGAACGGACGGACAGACCAGGACAGACGGACGGATAGACCAGGACAGACGGACGAACGGACGGACAGACCAGGACAGACGGACGGATAGACCAGGACAGACCAGACCGATAGATAGAACAAGCTTAAAGATTCGCGGTTGAGTTTCGTTAATCGCAACCTGATGTCCTTCTCAACGTTGATTTGTATTTGTTTGTTTTGGTTTTCAACTGAAGAAGCTTTGAGTAATTCATTCTTACAGAGATATGTAGAAACAAGAGGAAGTGAAACTCGAAACGCAAGCTTGGAAATATTTGGATATGAAACGCATCTCTGTGCAGGCCACGATGACGTAATTAAAAAGTTTTTTTTTTTACTTTTTAAAATTTCATAGATCACCAGTGCCCGGCGACCCCATTTGTGTAGCGACCCACAAATCACTGATCCAGTCGATCTAAATATTTTTCTTCATTTTTGCTTGAACTGACTTCATCAATCTATTGTTTTCATAACTGACTCACCCCCCCCCCCCCCCCCCCCCCCCCCCCCCCCCCCGTTAGATTAATGACGTTAGATTCTCAAAATCCCGCAACTTCTTTGCTTTCATTGACCTTCTTTAGTCAACTTCTACGAGTCTTAGATTATTACCCATAAATTCCTGACTCTAGCATGACACGACTGACTAGCCTGACTCTTCAAGACTGTCTCTAGGAAAACTAGCCAGACTGGATTCACTCTAGCATTACTATCTACATGACCAGCCTGACTAGCTACATGACTAGACTGACTCTAGCCTGACTATCCACATGACTAGACTGACTCCAGCATGATTAGATTGACTCTAGCGATACTAGACTAACTCTAGCATGACTATGATGACTAGCTACATGACTAGCCTGACTAACTACATGACTAGACTAAGTCTAGACTGACTAGATACATGACTAGACTGACTGTAGCCTGACTAACTACATGACTAGACTAATGACTAGACTGACTAGCATGATTAGACTGACTCTAGACTAACTCTAGCATGACTAGACTAATGACTAGACTGACTCTAAAATGACTAGACTAATGACTAAACTGACTCTAGCCTGACTAGACTGACTCTAGCATGACTAGACTATTTTATTTGATCGTATCCTACTTTAGTTCCAACCCTCCAATCCTTCTGGCTTATATTGTCCACCCTAACGCGACAACTCCAACATCCGTTTGTTCAAGTCCCACACCGGACCTTCTACAATTCTCACCCTCTCCTTTTATAGTGCATTACGTAACACCCATATTTTCATTCTTCTAATGGTTATTGCATCACTTTACCTCCGCGCCACTTACTTTTGTCTCGCTTAGTTGCGAGTAAGATTGGTGTAGTAAATATGAACATCGGTTTGAGGTGCGATCTGCCCTGTCGAACACCTGGCAGGACTATCAGACACAGACTCCAAGGCAGAATAATATGCTATTTTTGACGAACTTGGAGAGAAACCAACCATTGAGACTTAATCATTTGTTATGTCTTACTTTGTTGTTGTTTATGTCGTCAATAATTATAATGGAAGTAGGCGTGACCGTACGGATAAAACCAATGTCTCGCTGGATTAAAAGCTGGCGTACGGTGTTCGAAATCCACGGTAGACAGAAAGGATTTTTCTATCGGGGGTGTTATAGTCTCACACGTCGTGGCGACTGCTTGACCAAACGGCCTCTATCCCTCTGGTTCTATCGTGAGCCCTCAGACATAAACCAGCAGTGGTACTAAGTATTATAAAGATTGTTTAAATATATATATATATATATATATATATATATATATATATATATAATGCCAAAGAAAATGTTGAAAGTTCCCTGGACAGCTAAAAAGACCAATGAAGATATTCTTAAAGTGGCCAACACATAAAGGGAACTCCTAAAAGACATTAGAAAGAAACAACCAACATTTTTCGGTCACATCATGAGAAATGGAAAGTTGGTTACAACTGGCAACATATTATTTTTTTTTTTTTTGCTTTCGTCAGCTTTTACTTCTGACGAATAAGCCCCTAGAAACTAGGAACTGAATTTTGCGTGTTAATCCGTTTTACCCTGGCAGCCGTGTGAATAGGGGTCCCTCGTCAACTGGTAAAATAAAATGAAAGAGAGATCGCGGACGACAAAGAGAGAAAATACTAGATAGCTTGGTGTCATGGCATGGAAAACTGTCAACAACAGAACTGATACGATGCGCTGTAGATAGAAGATTGTGGATGGACATGATCACCTACGCCAACCGGTATGGCACATGATGATGATGAATGAGGCTGGTCATGTCAAATAAACATCAGATGGTATTAAGCAGCTAAATCTGTAGAGAGGCGAGACACACTATGACGTTTCGGCAAAAGACTTCATCAGGTAGACAAGAGTATGAACGGAACAACAAACACGAAGAGTTGGTACTAATCTCAAAATGGCTGAAGAGTAAGTGTGCAGTGTTTGAAGGCAGGTAGGGTCTTGTGAGGGCCAAACAGTGAGCTAGGGTTCCCATGAGAGAGGACATCAGTCTCACATATGTTCCTCTACAGATCCACCCTTCATGATTTCTCTCACAGTCTCGCAAATGTTCCTATATACACTCACCCTTCATGATTTATGACACCAGTCTCACATATGTTCCTCTGCACACCCACCCTTCATGATTTATGACACCAGTCTCACATATGTTCCTCTGCACACCCACCCTTTATGATTTATGACACCAGTCTCACATATGTTCCTCTGTAGGATAGGGGGTTTGGCTCATCGCGAGACGTTAGAGCCGGTTTCTGTGTCCTGCCATTGGATGTTCATTACCTTGCTAAGACAACGCTCATGAAGGCTGCAGACAAATAATAATAAAGTAAATATTGTTGTAGAGGGAAACTTCCGAGGTGATAATCAGCGAATCAATTCAGAGGATGAGGTATGTTACAGTACTCGGAAAAATTGACAAATAATCAACAACAGTAAAAAATATGGACCAAAGCAGGATCGAACCCATACTCAATGGCACAGCGCCTGGCCACGAAAAGCCAAACGCTAGGTAACACTGCCACTCAACTAACAAAAACTGTTTGGTTATTTATTTGTCTGCCCACGAAATCCACGAATTATCTATTTATAGCGAACACTTTGTCCCTGTTGGCTTGCTCTGCGGTCTTACCAGTGTCACTCAACTGTTTCTCGTGACCTTTCTTTAATACGTTCTTGTCTCTACACTGCAGCGACCAGCGGGTCTAGGCCATCTATTTATAGGTTTGGGAGAGGACAAACATGGATTTAGATTTGGAAACGATATCTGGTCTAAACATTGACATCTCTGATTTTCTATAGTTCTTAGGCTGACAACGAAGACATAACGGAATCAATGTTAGTTTGGTTGAGTTGTGTGATCTAGAAAAAATAGTTCAGGGATTTGGTCATCAACACATCAATATATTGATATACTAACACACCAGGGTCAACATATCAATATACAACACACCAGGATCAATACATCAACATATCAATATACAACACACCAGGATCAACACATCAACATATCAATATACAACACACCAGGATCAACACATCAACATATCGATATATAACACACTAGGATCAACACATCAACATATCAATATACAACACACCAAGATCAACACATCAACATATCAATATACAACACACCAGGATCAACACATCAACATATCAATATACAACACACCAGGATCAACACATCAACATATCGATATATAACACACTAGGATCAACACATCAACATATCAATATACAACACACCAGGATCAACACATCAACATATCAATATATAACACACCAGGATCAACACATCAACATATCAATATATAACACACCAGGATCAGCACATCAACATATCAATATATAACACACCAGGTCAACATATCGATATACAAAACACCATGATCAACACATCAACATATCAATATATAACACACCAGGATCAACACATCAACATATCAATATATAACACACCAGGATCAACACATCAACATGTCAATATATAACACACCAGGTCAACATATCGATATACAAAACACCAGGATCAACACATCAACATATCGATACACCAAAACAAGTAGGGTCAACATATCAACATTTCAACACACCAACATATTAATATACCAACACACCAAGATCAACACGTCAACATATCAATAAACCAACACACCAAGATCAACATATAGATACACCAACACACCAGGATAAACACATCAAGAGATCGAAGTTGTCAGCGACCCACAGCTGATGGCTTGCGCCAGGATCGGTGAACCAAAATCATCCAGACCCTGCTCCACCTCTCCGCGGTGCCTCCAGTAACAGACTAACCTGTCTAGTCTGACCAAGCGTGCAGGGATCGAAGAGGGAAGACAACCCGGTACTAAAAAATCACTAAGTTTCTTGTTTCTGGTTGTACCTCTCTTAACACCCATCTCTTTCATCCGAAGGAGTGACGTGGACTCATGGTTAATCTAAGTTAGAAGATTCAGTTCAAACTAGGAAAATGTCTCAGAAATGACAGTTTTGAAACAGTTGAGTGAATGTAGACGGCTGGAGATGATGTTGAGTTGGGTTGGTAGAGGTACAACAGAGGTGAGGCGTAGAATAGCTCAGGTAAAGTTGGCATCAACGTTTGGTAGAGGTACAACAGAGATGAGGTAAAGAATAGCTCAGGTAAAGGTGGCACCCATGGTTGAGAGAGATGAGGTAAAGAATAGCTCAGGTAAAGGTGGCACCCATGGTTGGTAGAGGATATTTTGGTTAGGAGACCTCTCCTCAACCCTGGTCAGAACATGCTGGGGACGACCCGCTGCAAGAGATCATGCAGTACGTGCACTTTCTTACTACAGACTCACATAGTCTTATTCCCGAATGGCCCTTTTGATATCGAGGAAGGCTTTACGTGCATTTCCCAGAATCTAATGTACACCATCACCTGCCAACTTTGGCTCAAAATATATATTGGCCAAACAGGTGGACGTTTGAGGACAGAATCTGTGAACACTTATATAACATCAAACATGATTATGGCACTCCTGTCTTCTCCCATTTCAGATCGCCAGGCCATATTGCATCTGTTTACTTCCGTGTTACTGGCATCATCTCTTGTTCATCTGATACCCATAGCCGTTTTACCTTGGAGAACCGACTCATAGCCCACTTTGGTACTTTCCAAGCGAGAGGATTAAACTCTTTAAAATCTTTTCTTTAATCTCTGGTCTTCTCTCTGTCTTTCATCTGTCCTACCCCTATCCCTCCCTGCTTTATCTTTATTATCTATCTTGCTCTTCTTCCACATTGCAAATATACTAGGCCGAGACACAGAGAATAATGTATCTGTTTTTATGGGTAGACACTGAGACACAGAGAATAATGTATCTGTTTTTATGAATAGACACTGAGACACACAGAGTAATGTATCTGTTTTTATGGATAGACACTGAGACACACAGAATAATGCATCTGTTTTTATAGATAGACACTGAGACACACAGAATAATGAATCTGTTTTTATGGATAGACACTGAGACACACAGAATAATGCATCTGTTTTTATGGATAGACACTGAGACACACAGAATAATGAATCTGTTTTTATGAATAGACACTGAGACACACAGAGTAATGTATCTGTTTTTATGGATAGACACTGAGACACACAGAATAATGCATCTGTTTTTATGGATAGACACTGAGACACACAGAATAATGAATCTGTTTTTATGGATAGACACTGAGACACACAGAATAATTCATCTGTTTTTATGGCTAGACACATTCTCGTTAACCATTCTATTACTGTTATTGATAAGCTATATTGAACATTCTCGTTAACCTTCTATTTCTGTTATTGACAAGAGCTATATTGAACATTCTAGTTAACCCATCTATTTCTGTTATTGACAAGAGCTATATTGAACATTCTAGTTAACCCATCTATTTCTGTTATTGACAAAAGCTATATTGAACCATCTAGTTAACCCATCTATTTCTGTTATTGACAAGAGCTATATTGAACATTCTAGTTAACCCATCTATTTCTGTTATTGACAAGAGCTATATTGAACATTCTAGTTAACCCATCTATTTCTGTTATTGACAAGAGCTATATTGAACCATCTAGTTAACCCATCTATTTCTGTTATTGACAAGAGCTATATTGAACCATCTAGTTAACCCATCTATTTCTGTTATTGACAAAAGCTATATTGAACCATCTAGTTAACCCATCTATTTCTGTTATTGACAAAAGCTATATTGAACCATCTAGTTAACCCATCTATTTCTGTTATTGACAAAAGCTATATTGAACCATCTAGTTAACCCATCTATTTCTGTTATTGACAAAAGCTATATTGAACCATCTAGTTAACCCATCTATTTCTGTTATTGACAAAAGCTATATTGAACATTCTAGTTAACCCATCTATTTCTGTTATTGACAAGAGCTATATTGAACCATCTAGTTAACCCATCTATTTCTGTTATTGACAAAAGCTATATTGAACCATCTAGTTAACCCATCTATTTCTGTTATTGACAAAAGCTATATTGAACCATCTAGTTAACCCATCTATTTCTGTTATTGACAAAAGCTATATTGAACCATCTAGTTAACCCATCTATTTCTGTTATTGACAAAAGCTATATTGAACATTCTAGTTAACCCATCTATTTCTGTTATTGACAAGAGCTATATTGAACATTCTAGTTAACCCATCTATTTCTGTTATTGACAAGAGCTATATTGAACCATCTAGTTAACCCATCTATTTCTGTTATTGACAAGAGCTATATTGAACCATCTAGTTAACCCATCTATTTCTGTTATTGACAAAAGCTATATTGAACCATCTAGTTAACCCATCTATTTCTGTTATTGACAAAAGCTATATTGAACCATCTAGTTAACCCATCTATTTCTGTTATTGACAAAAGCTATATTGAACCATCTAGTTAACCCATCTATTTCTGTTATTGACAAAAGCTATATTGAACCATCTAGTTAACCCATCTATTTCTGTTATTGACAAAAGCTATATTGAACATTCTAGTTAACCCATCTATTTCTGTTATTGACAAGAGCTATATTGAACCATCTAGTTAACCCATCTATTTCTGTTATTGACAAAAGCTATATTGAACCATCTAGTTAACCCATCTATTTCTGTTATTGACAAAAGCTATATTGAACCATCTAGTTAACCCATCTATTTCTGTTATTGACAAAAGCTATATTGAACCATCTAGTTAACCCATCTATTTCTGTTATTGACAAAAGCTATATTGAACCATCTAGTTAACCCATCTATTTCTGTTATTGACAAAAGCTATATTGAACCATCTAGTTAACCCATCTATTTCTGTTATTGACAAAAGCTATATTGAACATTCTAGTTAACCCATCTATTTCTGTTATTGACAAGAGCTATATTGAACCATCTAGTTAACCCATCTATTTCTGTTATTGACAAAAGCTACATTGAACCATCTAGTTAACCCATCTATTTCTGTTATTGACAAAAGCTATATTGAACCATCTAGTTAACCCATCTATTTCTGTTATTGACAAAAGCTATATTGAACATTCTAGTTAACCCATCTATTTCTGTTATTGACAAGAGCTATATTGAACATTCTAGTTAACCCATCTATTTCTGTTATTGACAAAAGCTATATTGAACCATCTAGTTAACCCATCTATTTCTGTTATTGACAAAAGCTATATTGAACCATCTAGTTAACCCATCTATTTCTGTTATTGACAAAAGCTATATTGAACCATCTAGTTAACCCATCTATTTCTGTTATTGACAAAAGCTATATTGAACCATCTAGTTAACCCATCTATTTCTGTTATTGACAAGAGCTATATTGAACATTCTAGTTAACCCATCTATTTCTGTTATTGACAAGAGCTATATTGAACCATCTAGTTAACCCATCTATTTCTGTTATTGACAAGAGCTATATTGAACCATCTAGTTAACCCATCTATTTCTGTTATTGACAAGAGCTATATTGAACCATCTAGTTAACCCATCTATTTCTGTTACTGACAAGCTATTTTGAATATTCTCGTTAATCATTCTATTTCTGTTGTTCCTCAGGCTATAATTATCTTTAGTGGCATGTTATCAATTCCAGGAACTTTGGTTCTTCGTCCTTGACTTATGGTTTCTTCTCTTTCAGCGCTTAAGGTGCTTGCTTCTAGACCTTGACATTTACTTTTCTGGGTATCAGTGGATTCGATTATTGTGTTTAGGAGTCTTCAAATATTATTTCCACCTCTGTGATCCTTGTTTGTTATGTATTGGGTGGCCCTCTTTGTCGTTTATAAGTTCCCTACGGTTGTCATTTTCATTCATTGTTCTCGTTTTTTTGACAGTTTTCTAGAAGTGTTTTGTAGTCTCTGCTAATCTTCTGGCCGAAGACTGTCCAGATTTTTTGTTATGTTCCTTTTATTAATAATATCACTTCTCTTCTAGCTTTAGCATATTTGTCGTAGTTAGCTAACACAGTGTTTCTCCGATTTTGTCAATCAATCTTACTATAGCTATGCAATGGGCTCTTCTTAATCTCTTTTGTCTGGGCTCTTTTAATATTTCTTTTGTCTGGGCTCTTTTAATATTTCTTTTGTATGGGCTCTTTTAATATATCTTTTGTATGGGCTCTTTTAATATATCTTTTGTCTGGTACAGAACCTGTTGCTATGTTTCCCAGATGAGAAAATGCCATTTCATTTGTTGTTTCTGTTCTCAATAGATGGTAATACTCTTAAATTGCTGAGCAAATCTTTAAAACGTCACAGAGAGGACAAACCTAAACATTAATGGAAAGATACTCAATAATCTAAGATATGCTGAGGATACTGTACTACTAGCAGAAAATCCTAAAGATCTACAACAATTACTTAATGTAATAAGCAGGACAAAACCAAAAAAATATGGATTAGATATGAATATCGAAAAGACTAAAACTACGATCATATAAAAATAATGCTCAAAACCTACAAGAGGATATTAAAGCTGAAGGAATAGACCTGGAGACAGTTCAGTGCTACAACTACCTTGGACATACTATAACCAGTGATGGAAAATGTACAACTGAAACAACAGAATAGTATGGCAAATAGTAATTTTAATGTCAAGAAGAATATATTAAAATCAAAACAAATACAACCAGGGCTAAAACTAAGAATAGCAAAATGTTATATATTCTCAATATTCCTGTATGGTGCAGAAACATGGACAATAGACAAGAAAACAGAACAAAAAATGGAAGCCTTTGAAATGTGGATTTATAGACGAATAGGAAGAATTGGATGGAAAGAAAAGAAAACAAACGAAAATGTCTTAAAACAACTACAAAAGAAAAAAGAACTACTAAATACAATTCAAAGAAGACAAATATTATTTTTGGGGAATATTAAACGACACAGCAGCCTACTAAAAGTAATCTTGGAGGGGAAAAATACAAGGTAAAATAGACAGAGGCAGACCAAGACTAACATGGACGAGTGACATCAAAAGATGGACAAGTCAGCCTATGAAAACCTGCACCATCAAAGCAAAAGAGAGAGCGGAATGGCGCTCCATGGTAGCCAACCTTCGATGCGGAGACGGCACTCAAGTGTTGATGACTTAAGTTGCCGAAGATTATTGCGCAGGTAGTCAGCAATGGGTCGATGGGCATTCGGAGCCTGGGGTATATCCGGTCATCATCATCAAGTACCGGGCCTGCTGGCGTAGGTGATCATGTCTCTCCACAACTTTCGATCTCGACAGTTATTTAACATTTATGTTGTTGACTTTCTGCTAAGCCATTCTCTTAAGCTGTCCGGTATCTTTTCTCTTTACTTCCCTCTATCTCTTTGTCCCTCAATTTTTCCAGTTGTTACAATATATTCCAGTTGTACTCTTCTCATTACATGGCCAAAAAATGATGACTGTTTCTCCCTAATATTGGAAATTAGCTCTCTTTTTGCTTTGACCTCTCTCAGAACATCTTCATTACTCTTTTTTAGCTGTCCATGGTATTCTCAACATTCTTCTGTAAAACCACATTTCTACAGATTCTAGTGATTTTATTGTCTGTTGTCCTATTGTCCATGATTCACATCCATATGTTAAGACTGGCTCTACATAACATTTGACAACTCTTTTTCTTGTTTCTATTGTCAAAAATGAATTGCATAGTATCTTCCTCATTTTTTTGGAAAGCTGCTTTTGCCTGAGCCGTTCTGCATCTCACCTCTTTTGTACATCTTCCGTCTGAGGTTAACAAAGTTCCCAAATAGTTAAATTCATTTACCTGTTTTAATATTGCTCCACATGTATTTATTTTGCACTGAGGTGATGTCTTTTTTTTTTTTGTTGTTACCATTACTTCTGCCTCTCTGCTATTAAGGCTGAGAGTCCTTTGCTTTCTTTCACTATAATGTCTAACATTTCTTGTTGCTCATTTTCACTCTTAGCGATTAAGACTGTATCATCAGCATACCTTAGATTATTTATATTATGACCTCCGATTGTTATTCCAAGCATGCCCCTTATGGATCTTAAAATAATCTCACTATAAATATTAAACAAATCCGGTGACAGCACACAACCTTGCCTAACACCCTGTTTTGTTTGTTGAAACATTCACAAATGGTTTCCTGTTCTTATGGCCGCCGTTTGTTGCCAGTACATGTTCTTTACTATTCTTAGATCTTTGCTGTCTACATCTATGCTTTCTAAAATTTTGATTATTTCTTGGTGTTTACCTTGTCAAATGCCTTGGTATAATCTATGAAACATAGGTATAGATCTGTTTTTACCTGTATGAGTCTTTCTACTAAAGATCTTATGATATAAATGGCATTGCTTGTTCCTTTATCTCTAACAAAACCACACTGTTCATCGCTAATTTCTGGACTGATTTTGTTTCGCCCTCTTCGCATGATGATTCTTAGTAATATCTTAGTCATATGATTCATAAGGCTTATTGTGCGATGATCATCGCATTCAATCGCACCCGATTTCTTTGGTAGGGCTATGAATATTGATTTGAGCAGGTCGTGTGGAATATATCCGCTGTTGTAGATATTGTAGATCATTCAATATATTTGTTATTAATTCTATTCCAAAATCACCCATGGCTTCAATCTCTTCTTTAGTTATATTATCTGGTCCAGGAGCTTTGCCTGCGTTCATATTGCGCAAGGCGTCTTCCACTTCTTCTATGAGTATTTCTGGTCCTTCTCCATTATCCTTAATATTTACTTCTGTTCGTTCATCATTATAAAGATCTTTAATGTATTCTGTCCATCGTTCCATTATGCTTTCTTGTTCAATCAACAGTTCTCCTTCCTTTGATTTTAAACATCCAGTTTTTTATTGCTTTTTTCTTCCTGTTAATTCTTCAATTTGTTTGTATATAACTTTGGCATCTCCTTGTTGCATTTTAATCTATTTGCTTTAATTTTATGTTAAATGAGGCTCGTTTTGTTGCTTTTAATTTTACTCTAATCTTTCCCACAACTGGTACATGGTCACTATTGCAATCTGCCCCTGGTATTCCACACACACCAATCTTTCTAAATATATTGCTTATCATTATGTAATCAATTTGATTACGTGCGTTGTCTCCTGGGCTTTTCCATGTCCACAGACGTCTTGGATGTTGCTTAAACCAAGTGTTTCCTATCATCATGTTGTGTGTTCTTATCTTGCCCAGTCAATAAGTTTCTCACCTCTTTCATTCCTTTCGCCTAAGCCATAATGACCAACTACTTCCTCAACTCTTTCCTTTCCTACATTTGCGTTAAGATCCCCTAGAACTATGGTGTTTTCATGTGGTTTGCATTCTCGAATTGCCTTATTTAACTCGTTGTAAAATGTATCAATTGTTTCCTCTAGAATTGTTTGCTGTTGGTGCATAAACTTGTATAAGATTTATATCTATTGGCTTTCCCTTCAATTTCACTAAAAGGACTCTGTCAGATATTGGGTAAAAGACTTTCACTGTTCTTGCTCTTTCTGCATCCAAGACGATACCTACTCCTCTTTGGTGTTCAGTACCTCCAGAATAGATTATATGTATGTATATATATATATATATATATATATATATATATATATATATATATATATATATATATATATTCGTCTACCTTTTAACTCCCAGTGGAGCATAGGTCTTCAACAAACACTTTCCAAGTCGTTCTGTTTTTTGCAATTCTTTTAAGATCATTCCATGTCTTCCCCATTATCTTCATCTCTGCTTCGATCTGTCTTCTCCAAGAATTCTTTGGTCTTCCTTTTTGTCTTTTCCCCTGGGGATTCCAAAAAAGGGCCTGTTGTGTAATACTCTCAGTTGGCTTCCGTAGTGTGTGTCCTATCCAGCGCCATCGTCTTCGCTGCATCTCTCTATCCACTGGTATTTGACCGGTACATTTCCATAATTCTACGCTAGTGACTTTGTCCTGCCATTTCCATCGCTTTATTCTGCGTAAGCATCCATTAATGAAAGTCTGTACCTTCGTGATTGTCAGTTTTGTTATTCTCCACGTTTCACAGCCATATAATAGGACCGACTTAACATTTGAGTTGAAAATTTTTATTTTTGTATTTTGTACCTAATTTCTTTGGATTTCCATATGTTTCCCAGTGCAATGAAAGCTCCTCTTGCTTTTGATATCCTTATTTTGGTATCATTTTCTGTTCCCCCCTCTTTATCTATATTACTGCCCAGATATATGTAAGATTGTACGTCTATTAGAGGTATTTCTCCTAGTTTTATTTGGTTACTGCCAACTGCTTTAATTCTCATAATGTTGGTCTTATCTTTATTAATCTTTAGTCCTAGCTGTTGTGGCTCTCATCTAATATATTCATTTTATCCTGCATCTGTTGATGGCTGTGTGATAGGAGAGCTGTGTCATCAACAAAGTCTAAATCATCAAGTTGTTTGGTCAGTGACCACTGGATCCCATTTCTGTTGTTTTGAGTTATTTTCATAATCCAATCTATGGCCAGTAGAAAGAGAAATGGGGACAGAATGCATCCCTAGTAGTAGCGGTGGCTGTGAACTCAACAGAAAAGTGGAATAACATGCACCGAAATACAATAGATTTGGCACCGACTTTGCACCGACTTTGCACCAAAACGGTGCCCAAAAAAAAATTATTTTTTTTTTCGAATTCGCGATTTTTTCGAACTTCATTATTTTTTTGGGGGGGAAAAATTTTTTTTTGGTGTTCGTCAGTTTGTCGAATCACTGAGAGCTTAACTCAGGTAAATTCAAAAGACTCGGTGCTAATCCGTGTCCGGTGATCGTCGCTCGCTGTGTGAAATTTGTGAAAGAGTATTTTAAAAGAGTATGTGAAAGTAAAAATTCAGAATTATTTAAAAAAATATGTATTTGTGAAAGTAAAAATTCAGAATTATTTAAAAAATATGTATTTGTGAAAGTAAACTCAGAATTATTAAAAATAAAAAAAATAAAAAATAAAAAAAACAGTCTCCCTTCAGGATTCGAACACGGGTCTACTACGTGACAGGCCAGGCAACATGTAAAAAAAATGCTGACAAGCAATAACATTGAAAGGTTAGTTTTGTCGAACGGTCTCCTGTGTTTCTGAGAGCTTAACCGCAGGTAAATTCAATAGAGACTCGGTGCTAAGCGGCTTATTGTCCGGTGATCGTCGCTCGCTGTGTGTTAGAAATTTGTGAAAGAGTATTTTAAATTCCGTTAGCCAACTCAGGTAGAACCCCGATTGAAAAGAAAACGGACTTATGTTAAAAATAGTAAAATATAAGTGGTCGTGTGTGTTATCGCTACCAACATCATCATGTGTCGTGTAGTAAGGTGTGCTAATATTAAATAGTGACGCTCGCTCTTTCTCATTCAATGAAAAGCAAAACAAAATTCTATATTTCACAACTTTATTAATACATCATATATATATTACTGTCCGGTCGTTGATAATTTTAAGCGTCTGGGTTTCCTCCCTCCTGTTTTGGTGGTACTGTTTGTTAAATGTCTATCAAACACGGGTGCATAGGAAGTTTCATTAGCCTTCAAAACACAACCGCCCTCCATTTTGACAAAACCTTGATCAAAGCTGGAATAGGTAATCGGTGACTTTGCTGAAACATCCTGGGCATCCATACTGGCTGCCGGAGCTGTCGTCTGATTAACAAGAGTGAGGTCCCCTTGGTTAACAAAAAAGGGCGTGTAGTTGATGTTAGCATAAGCGTTTTCGAGACTGCCTTAACGCCATCTATAGACAATGGAACTACCCCCTCTGCCTTCATGTCCTATCATCATCATGTGCCACCCTCAACATCAAACCTTCCGGCTTGGACGGAGGAACTGTTTTCCATCAGTCGAGTAAATGAAACAAACCCCGTTACATATGTGTTGAAAGACGATAAGGGCGATGAGATAGAGGGGTCATTCTACACACCGAAAATTCAAAAAGTTGGAGACAAACTCATCATCCCTGCATGTCCTATCATCAACCCACACAAAGTATCAACAAGCGAAATTCTCTCTCTCTCTCTCTCTCACACACTCTCTCTCTCTCTCTTTCTCTCTCTCTCGCTCTGTCTCTCTCACATTCATGATAAACCAAAACAAAATAGGCTCATATTAAAAAAGTCGACCTAAAACCGTAAAATATTCCACTACAACACAGACCGCTAGACTGAACAGTACTATGAAAAATAAACGTCCGTGAATCAAGCGCGCTTATAACACGAAGTCTCACATCCGACTAGTTTAAATATAATCCGGTAAATCAAAGTTAGGAGGCAAGGGCAGAAACTTAGGAGGTAAGGGCAGAAACCAAAGAGGCAAGGTCAGAAAACAAGGAGGGAAGGTCAGAAATCTAAGAGGCAAGGGCAGAAACCTAGGAGACAAGGGCAGAAACCTAGGAGAAAAGGGCAGAAACCTAGGAGACAAGGGCAGAAACCTAGGAGGCGAGGGCAGAAACCTAGGAGAAAAGGGCAGAAACCTAGGAGACAAGGGCAGAAACCTAGGAGGCGAGGGCAGAAACCAAAGAGGCAAGGGCAGAAACCTAGGAGACAAGGTCAGAAATCTAGGAAGCTGTGTTAGAAAACAAGGAGGGGAGGTCAGAAATCTAGGAAGCTGTGTTAGAAAACAAGGAGGGAAGGTCAGAAACCTAGGAGGCATGGTCAGAAACCTAGGAGACAAGGGCAGAAACCTAGGAGAAAAGGGCAGAAACCTAGGAGACAAGGGCAGAAACCTAGGAGGCGAGGGCAGAAACCAAAGAGGCAAGGGCAGAAACCTAGGAGACAAGGGCAGAAACTTAGGAGGTAAGGGCAGAAACCAAAGAGACAAGGTTAGAAAACAAGGAGGGAGGGTCAGAAATCTAAGAGGCAAGGGCAGAAACCTAGGAGGCGAGGTCAGAAACCTAGGAGGCGAGGTCAGAAACCTAGGAGGCGAGGTCAGAAAACAAGGAGGGAAGGTCAGAAACCTAGGAGACATGGACAGAAAACTAGGAAGCAAAGGCTGAAAACCAAAGAGGCAAGGTCAGAAATCTAGGAAGCTGCATTAGAAAACAAGGAGGGAAGGTAAGAAACCTATCTACTTCCATACTGATACTAGTTAGACACATCGATCAGATAGTTACATCCAAATCGCAAACATTTTACCCCAGAACACAAAAATTTAGGGTCATACTCAAAAAGTCGACCTAAAAATCCCAAAAGCTACTCACATAGTCATACTAGTTAGACACAACGAGCAGGAAGTTATATTCTAGGTCCAAAATGTTGGACCAAATCACAACGAACCACGAACCACAACCCCACGATCCATGGACTTAACGAACCATCAACTCACGAACGCGCCGATGAACGCATCGGGTTTCGTGTATAACCCAGGCTCCAATGTCACGTTGACATCAAATCTAGCGTCGCAAATATCGTCGTTATCGAGAGATTCGTAGCGAATCCAGACATCACTCGACTTTTTGAGTATGACCCTAAATTTTTGTGTTCTGGGGTAAAATGTTTGCGATTTGGATGTAACTATCTGATCGATGTGTCTAACTAGTATCAGTATGGAAGTAGATAGGTTTCTTACCTTCCCTCCTTGTTTTCTAATGCAGCTTCCTAGATTTCTGACCTTGCCTCTTTGGTTTTCAGCCTTTGCTTCCTAGTTTTCTGTCCATGTCTCCTAGGTTTCTGACCTTCCCTCCTTGTTTTCTGACCTCGCCTCCTAGGTTTCTGACCTCGCCTCCTAGGTTTCTGACCTCGCCTCCTAGGTTTCTGCCCTTGCCTCTTAGATTTCTGACCCTCCCTCCTTGTTTTCTAACCTTGTCTCTTTGGTTTCTGCCCTTACCTCCTAAGTTTCTGCCCTTGTCTCCTAGGTTTCTGCCCTTGCCTCTTTGGTTTCTGCCCTCGCCTCCTAGGTTTCTGCCCTTGTCTCCTAGGTTTCTGCCCTTTTCTCCTAGGTTTCTGCCCTTGTCTCCTAGGTTTCTGACCATGCCTCCTAGGTTTCTGACCTTCCCTCCTTGTTTTCTAACACAGCTTCCTAGATTTCTGACCTCCCCTCCTTGTTTTCTAACACAGCTTCCTAGATTTCTGACCTTGTCTCCTAGGTTTCTGCCCTTGCCTCTTTGGTTTCTGCCCTCGCCTCCTAGGTTTCTGCCCTTGTCTCCTAGGTTTCTGCCCTTTTCTCCTAGGTTTCTGCCCTCGCCTCCTAGGTTTCTGCCCTTGTCTCCTAGGTTTCTGCCCTTTTCTCCTAGGTTTCTGCCCTTGTCTCCTAGGTTTCTGCCCTTGCCTCTTAGATTTCTGACCTTCCCTCCTTGTTTTCTGACCTTGCCTCTTTGGTTTCTGCCCTTACCTCCTAAGTTTCTGCCCTTGCCTCCTAACTTTGATTTACCGGATTATATTTAAACTAGTCGGATGTGAGACTTCGTGTTATAAGCGCGCTTGATTCACGGACGTTTATTTTTCATAGTACTGTTCAGTCTAGCGGTCTGTGTTGTAGTGGAATATTTTACGGTTTTAGGTCGACTTTTTTAATATGAGCCTATTTTGTTTTGGTTTATCATGAATGTGAGAGAGACAGAGCGAGAGAGAGAGAAAGAGAGAGAGAGAGTGTGTGAGAGAGAGAGAGAGAATTTCGCTTGTTGATACTTTGTGTGGGTTGATGATAGGACATGCAGGGATGATGAGTTTGTCTCCAACTTTTTGAATTTTCGGTGTGTAGAATGACCCCTCTATCTCATCGCCCTTATCGTCTTTCAACACATATGTAACGGGGTTTGTTTCATTTACTCGACTGATGGAAAACAGTTCCTCCGTCCAAGCCGGAAGGTTTGATGTTGAGGGTGGCACATGATGATGATAGGACATGAAGGCAGAGGGGGTAGTTCCATTGTCTATAGATGGCGTTAAGGCAGTCTCGAAAACGCTTATGCTAACATCAACTACACGCCCTTTTTTGTTAACCAAGGGGACCTCACTCTTGTTAATCAGACGACAGCTCCGGCAGCCAGTATGGATGCCCAGGATGTTTCAGCAAAGTCACCGATTACCTATTCCAGCTTTGATCAAGGTTTTGTCAAAATGGAGGGCGGTTGTGTTTTGAAGGCTAATGAAACTTCCTATGCACCCGTGTTTGATAGACATTTAACAAACAGTACCACCAAAACAGGAGGGAGGAAACCCAGACGCTTAAAATTATCAACGACCGGACAGTAATATATATATGATGTATTAATAAAGTTGTGAAATATAGAATTTTGTTTTGCTTTTCATTGAATGAGAAAGAGCGAGCGTCACTATTTAATATTAGCACACCTTACTACACGACACATGATGATGTTGGTAGCGATAACACACACGACCACTTATATTTTACTATTTTTAACATAAGTCCGTTTTCTTTTCAATCGGGGTTCTACCTGAGTTGGCTAACGGAATTTAAAATACTCTTTCACAAATTTCTAACACACAGCGAGCGACGATCACCGGACAATAAGCCGCTTAGCACCGAGTCTCTATTGAATTTACCTGCGGTTAAGCTCTCAGAAACACAGGAGACCGTTCGACAAAACTAACCTTTCAATGTTATTGCTTGTCAGCATTTTTTTTACATGTTGCCTGGCCTGTCACGTAGTAGACCCGTGTTCGAATCCTGAAGGGAGACTGTTTTTTTTATTTTTTATTTTTTTTTATTTTTAATAATTCTGAGTTTACTTTCACAAATACATATTTTTTAAATAATTCTGAATTTTTACTTTCACAAATACATATTTTTTTAAATAATTCTGAATTTTTACTTTCACATACTCTTTTAAAATACTCTTTCACAAATTTCACACAGCGAGCGACGATCACCGGACACAGATTAGCACCGAGTCTTTTGAATTTACCTGAGTTAAGCTCTCAGTGAACCATTTCGACAAACTGACGAACACCAAAAAAAAAATTTTTCCCCCAAAAAAAAATAATGAAGTTCGAAAAAATCGCGAATTCGAAAAAAAAAATAATTTTTTTTTTGGCACCGTTTTGGTGCAAAGTCGGTGCAAAGTCGGTGCCAAATTGTTAAGCTCTCAGAAACACAGGAGACCGTTCGACAAAACTAACCTTTCAATGTTATTGCTTGTCAGCATTTTTTTTTTACATGTTGCCTGGCCTGTCACGTAGTAGACCCGTGTTCGAATCCTGAAGGGAGACTGTTTTTTTTATTTTTTTTTTTTTTATTTTTAATAATTCTGAGTTTACTTTCACAAATACATATTTTTTAATAATTCTGAATTTTTACTTTCACATACTCTTTTAAAATACTCTTTCACAAATTTCTAACACACAGCGAGAGACGATCACCGGACACGGATTAGCACCGAGTCTCTATTGAATTTACCTGAGTTAAGCTCTCAGTGATTCGACAAACTGACGAACACCAAAAAAAAAAAAAAAAATTCCCCCCCAAAAAATAATGAAGTTCGAAAAAATCGCGAATTCGAAAAAAAAAATAATTTTTTTTTGGGCACCGTTTTGGTGCAAAGTCGGTGCAAAGTCGGTGCCAAATCTATTGTATTTCGGTGCATGTTATTCCACTTTTCTGTTGAGTTCACAGCCACCGCTACTACTATCCCTGCCTTACTCCTGTTCTTATTTCAAATGCTTCTATAATCTGTCCTTCATGCACCACGCTACATTTTGTTCCTTCATACATTGTTTTTATCAGGTTAATAAACTTTATGGAGATTCCGTAATGACTCAGCAACTTCCAAAGCATTCTTCTGTCTAAACTATCAAATGCCTTTTCGTAATCGATGAATCCAATATAAAGTGGGGATTTTAGTTCTAAACTTTGTTCAACTATTATACGTAGAGTAGTTATTTCATCAGCACATGATCTGTTCTTCCTAAAACCTGCTTGTTAATCTCTCAAGTGTTTCTCTATAGCCTCCTTTAGTCTCTCCAGAATGATTCTGCCTAATATTTTTCCTGGCACTGATAGTAGCATAATACCCCTATAATTTGTGCACTCCTGTAAACTCCCTTTCTTTTGTAGTTTGATCATATAACCTTCTCTTCAGTCTTTAGGTATTTCTTCCCTCTCCCAAATTTTATCTAATAGATCATGTAACATCTTGGTAGAGGTGTTAATATCTGCTTTAATGAATTTCATCTGGTCCTGTGGCTTTACCATTTTTTAATAGTTTGATGGCTTTCATTATTTCTTTTTTGCTTGGTTTTCAACAGTTAACGTGTAACTCTTCTTCTGCTGGTAGTATATCTGGAGGATTATTTGAGCTGGGTCTGTTCAAAAGTTCATCAAAGTGCTCTTTTCATCTCTCCATTTGTTCCCTTATATTACTAAGCAGATTTCCTTTCTTATCTTTGATAAAGGCGTTGATCTGTTTGTATTTTACACCTAATTTCTTTGTGCTGTTGTACAGTTCTTTCATATTCCCTTTATTTGCTGTTCTTCTGCCTCTTTAGCTAGTTCATCTATATATTTCCTCTTATCCCTTTTAATGCATCTTCTCACTTCTTTGTTCACCTCTGTGTAAGCTTCCTGTGTCTTGGCTTTATTACTTCTTGTTTTGCTTTTATTTATGTCTGCTTTCTTGTTCTTTCTTTCTTTAATTGTATTCAGGGTCTCTGCTGTCATTCATGCCTTATTCTGGCGTTCTCTTTTCCCCAGTGTTTCTTCGCATGTCTCTTTCCATATATTTTTTACTTGTTTCCAATGATCTTATATATTTATTGTATTTTCTAGTTGTTGGAGGACTTGGTATTTGTTTGATATTGTGACTGCGAATTTATCTTTAATTCCTTGTTCTTTAAGAAACCCTACATTGAAATACTTTCTACCCTTATTCGTTGTAGTATACCTTTTTAGTTTAATTTTAAGTTTGGCTAACAGAAGATGATGATCAGAAGCTACATCTGCCCCTCTATATACTTTTACATCCTGCAAGGATGACTTAAACTTATTATTAATACATATGTGATCAATTTGATTTTCCGTTCTATGATCTGGTGACACCCATGTAGCTTTGTGTATTCTTTTATGTTGGAATATTGTTCCTCCTAGGCTCATTTGATTAAGGGCGCAGAAATTCACAAATATATCTCCATTCTCGTTTATATCTCCAAGTCCACGTTTTCCCATAATCACTTCGAAGCCTCTGTTGTCTGATCCTACCTTAGCATTTAGGTCTCCCATCAAGATTATAATGTCCTTGGCTCGTCTTGCATCCATTTGACATTGTAGTTGTTTATAGAAATCATCTTTAACTGAATCATCCTTATCGTTGGTTGGTGCATAGCATCGTATAATGTGTAATTTTATTTTGTTTTTAGTTGTTTTAAATGTTGCTCTCACCAGTCTTGGTCCCACTGCCTCCCATTCTATTAGTGTCTTCTGTGCATTCTTTGATAGCATTATAGCTACCCCTTCGCTATGTTGTGCTCCTGGTTCCTGGTGTCCTGATGATAAAATCATCTCCCCTGTATTCAGTTTTATTCTCTCCGCTCCCAGCCACCTTGTTTCACACATTCCCAGAATATCTATCTTGTAGTTAGTCATTTCTGTTGCCACTTGTGCAGCTTTTCCCTGTTCGTTAAGGGTACGAACATTCCAGGTGCCAATTCTGGAGGATTTCCTGGTAGACAAAGGGTGAGTCGGCAACCCGGACTCCTTATGGCCTTCTCCGGATTGCGTCATACGTCTCTTAGACAGAGAGCCCTTCTCTTTCCTGGTTGACGGATTAACTTTTTCTTTCTTTGACTTGTCCATGTTTGTGAAGTTTTTTCGGCCTAATTTTTTTTTACAGTATGGGATAGCCAGTCCCATGCCCAACCCTCCTTTCTCGCCTCTTACGAACATGCCTGGTAGGGTACAGCGCCGCTATTCTTTACTCCCCTTTCGGGCCCCGGCAGCGCACGGGCGATAAAATATATTAATGAGCATTAGTTATAATTATTAATTTACTATTTACATTAACAGAAAATAATGTAAAGTTCATTCTTGGTACTGTAATCTTCTGGTGTCACACCACTATTATATTAGTTTGTCTATACCCTATGTGGCTTATCAAGGCTGGTGTCACACCACTTTTATATTAGATTGTCTATACCCTATGTGGCTTATCATCAAGGCTGGTGTCACACCACTGTTGTATTAGTTTGTCTATACCCTATGTTGCTTATCATCAAGGCTGGTGTCACACCACTATTATATTAGTTTGTCTATACCCTATGTTGCTTATCATCAAGGCTGGTGTCACACCACTGTTATATTAGTTTGTCTATACCCTATGTGGCTTATCATCAAGGCTGGTGTCACACCACTGTTATATTAGTTTTCCTATACCCTATGTGGCTTATCATCAAGGCTGGTGTCACACCACTGTTATATTAGTTTGTCTATACCCTATGTGGCTTATCAAGGCTGGTGTCACACCACTGTTATATTAGCTTTCCTATACCCTATGTGGCTTATCAAGGCTGGTGTCACACCACTGTTATATTAGTTTGTCTATACCCTATGTGGCTTATCAAGGCTGGTGTCACACCACTGTTGTATTAGTTTGTCTATACCCTATGTGGCTTATCAAGGCTGGTGTCACACCACTGTTATATTAGTTTGTCTATACCCTATGTGGCTTATCAAGGCTGGTGTCACACCACTGTTATATTAGTTTGTCTATACCCTAGGTGGCTTATCAAGGCTGGTGTCACACCACTGTTATATTAGTTTGTCTATACCCTATGTGGCTTGTCATCAAGGCTGGTGTCACACCACTGTTATATTAGTTTGTCTATACACTATGTGGCTTGTCATCAAGGCTGGTGTCACACCACTGTTATATTAGTTTGTCTATACCCTATGTGGCTTATCAAGGCTGGTGTCACACCACTGTTATATTAGTTTGTCTATACCCTATGTGGCTTATCAAGGCTGGTGTCACACCACTGTTATATTAGTTTTCTATACCCTATGTGACTTATCATAAAGGCTGGTGTCACACCACTGTTATATTAGTTTGTCTATACCCTATGTGGCTTATCAAGGCTGGTGTCACACCACTGTTATATTAGTTTGTCTATACCCTATGTGGCTTATCATCAAGGCTGGTGTCACACCACTGTTATATTAGTTTGTCTATACCCTATGTGGCTTATCATCAAGGCTGGTGTCACTCCACTGTTATATTAGTTTTCCTATACCCTATGTGGCTTATCATCAAGGCTGGTGTCACACCACTGTTATATTAGTTTGTCTATACCCTATGTGGCTTATCAAGACTGGTGTCACACCACTGTTATATTAGCATTCCTATAACCTATGTGGCTTATCAAGGCTGGTGTCACACCACTGTTATATTAGTTTGTCTATACCCGATGTGGCTTATCAAGGCTGGTGTCACACCACTGTTATATTAGTTTTTCTATACCCCTATGTGGCTTATCAAGGCTGGTGTCACACCACTGTTATATTAGTTTTTCTATACCCTATGTGACATATCAAGGCTGGTGTCACACCACTGTTATATTAGCTTTCCTATACCCTATGTGGCTTGTCATCAAGGCTGGTGTCACACCACTGTTATATTAGTTTGTCTATACACTATGTGGCTTGTCATCAAGGCTGGTGTCACACCACTGTTATATTAGTTTGTCTATACCCTATGTGGCTTATCAAGGCTGGTGTCACACCACTGTTATATTAGTTTGTCTATACCCTATGTGGCTTATCAAGGCTGGTGTCACACCACTGTTATATTAGTTTTCTATACCCTATGTGACTTATCATAAAGGCTGGTGTCACACCACTGTTATATTAGTTTGTCTATACCCTATGTGGCTTATCAAGGCTGGTGTCACACCACTGTTATATTAGTTTGTCTATACCCTATGTGGCTTATCATCAAGGCTGGTGTCACACCACTGTTATATTAGTTTGTCTATACCCTATGTGGCTTATCATCAAGGCTGGTGTCACTCCACTGTTATATTAGTTTTCCTATACCCTATGTGGCTTATCATCAAGGCTGGTGTCACACCACTGTTATATTAGTTTGTCTATACCCTATGTGGCTTATCAAGACTGGTGTCACACCACTGTTATATTAGCTTTCCTATACCCTATGTGGCTTATCAAGGCTGGTGTCACACCACTGTTATATTAGTTTGTCTATACCCTACGTGGCTTATCAAGGCTGGTGTCACACCACTGTTATATTAGTTTTTCTATACCCTATGTGGCTTATCAAGGCTGGTGTCACACCACTGTTATATTAGTTTGTCTATACCCGATGTGGCTTATCAAGGCTGGTGTCACTCCACTGTTATATTAGTTTTCCTATACCCTATGTGGCTTATCATCAAGGCTGGTGTCACACCACTGTTATATTAGTTTGTCTATACCCTATGTGGCTTATCAAGACTGGTGTCACATCACTGTTATATTAGCTTTCCTATACCCTATGTGGCTTATCAAGGCTGGTGTCACACCACTGTTATATTAGTTTGTCTATACCCGATGTGGCTTATCAAGGCTGGTGTCACACCACTGTTATATTAGTTTTTCTATACCCTATGTGGCTTATCAAGGCTGGTGTCACACCACTGTTATATTAGTTTGTCTATACCCTATGTGGCTTATCAAGACTGGTGTCACATCACTGTTATATTAGCTTTCCTATACCCTATGTGGCTTATCATCAAGGCTGGTGTCACACCACTGTTATATTAGTTTGTCTATACCCTATGTGGCTTATCATCAAGGCTGGTGTCACTCCACTGTTATATTAGTTTTCCTATACCCTATGTGGCTTATCATCAAGGCTGGTGTCACACCACTGTTATATTAGTTTGTCTATACCCTATGTGGCTTATCAAGACTGGTGTCACACCACTGTTATATTAGCTTTCCTATACCCTATGTGGCTTATCAAGGCTGGTGTCACACCACTGTTATATTAGTTTATCTATACCCTATGTGGCTTATCAAGGCTGGTGTCACACCACTGTTATATTAGTTTTCCTATACCCTATGTGGCTTATCATCAAGGCTGGTGTCACACCACTGTTATATTAGTTTTCCTATACCCTATGTGGCTTATCAAGGCTGGTGTAACACCACTGTTATATTAGTTTTCCTATACCCTATGTGGCTTATCAAGGCTGGTGTCACACCACTGTTATATTAGTTTTCCTATACCCTATGTGGCTTATCATCAAAGCTGGTGTCACACCACTGTTATATTAGTTTTCCTATACCCTATGTGGCTTATCAAGGCTGGTGTTACACCATTGTTATATTAGTTTTCCTATACCCTATGTGACTTATCATCAAGGCTGGTGTCACACCACTGTTATATTAGTTTTCCTATATCCTATGTGACTTATCATCAAGGCTGGTGTCACACCACTGTTATATTAGTTTGTCTATACCCTATGTGGCTTATCAAGGCTGGTGTCACACCACTGTTATATTAGCTTTCCTATACCCTATGTGACTTATCATCAAGGCTGGTGTCACACCACTGTTACATTAGTTTTCCTATACCCTATGTGGCTTATCATGGCTGGTGTCACACCACTGTTATATTAGTTTTCCTATATCCTATGTGACTTATCATCAAGGCTGGTGTCACACCACTGTTATATTAGTTTTCCTATAACCTATGTGACTTATCAACAAGGCTGGTATCACACCACTGTTATATTAGTTTTCCTATACCTATGTGACTTATCAACAAGGCTGGTGTCGCACCACTGTTATATTAGTTTTCCTATACCTATGTGACTTATCAACAAGGCTGGTGTCACACCACTGTTAAATTAGTTTTCCTATACCCTATGTGACTTATCAACAAGGCTGGTATCACACCACTGTTATATTAGTTTTCCTATACCTATGTGACTTATCAACAAGGCTGGTGTCACACCACTGTTATATTAGTTTTCCTATACCCTATGTGACTTATCAACAAGGTTGGTGTCGCACCACTGTTATATTAGTTTTCCTATACCTATGTGACTTATCATCAAGGCTGGTGTCACACCACTGTTATATTAGCTTTCCTATACCCTATGTGGCTTATCATCAAGGCTGGTGTCACACCACTGTTATATTAGCTTTCCTATACCCTATGTGACATATCAAGGCTGGTGTCACACCACTGTTATATTTGCTTTCCTATACCCTATGTGACTTATCAACAAGGCTGGTGTCACACCACTGTTATATTAGTTTACCTATACCCTATGTGACTTATCATCAAGGCTGGTGTCACACCACTGTTATATTAGTTTACCTATACCCTATGTGACTTATCAACAAGGCTGGTGTCACGCCATTGTTATATTAGCTTTCCTATACCCTATGTGACTTATCAACAAGGCTGGTGTCACGCCACTGTTATATTAGCTTTCCTATACGCTTGCGAGATAACGACCATTGCTGTGGAGCTACAGAATAAAATATAAGATATGTAGATGAAATGTTATAGTAATGTCTCTAGCATTTCTTACTTAGATCGTATCACAAATGTGAAAGATACAACAAGCAATCAGAGTACGTGATGATCCTTTGACTTTTCTCAAGAGATACAACAAGAAATGGTTCGGCCACATAGATTGCTCGTCTGGCCTAACAAAGACCATTTTGCAAGGAGCTATGAAAAGATGGAGAAGGGGATGTGGGCTGAGAAAGATATGGGAGGATAACATCAAAGAGTAGACAGGTCACGACTTCACTGAGTCCCAAAGAATGACTGTAAGTAGAGTTCAATGCATCAGGTAGATTAAGTCTGTCAGTGACCAACGACCCCAAGGGTCACGTGATGAGGAAACATGAAACATTAATAGGACAATTAGTCACAAATGTCGTCATGATGTTCAATTTGTGACAACGAATGAGTTCACAAGATGTTAAAGTATGCCTTGCTGTAATTATTTTAACCTAGGTTTGAAATGAACTAATGTAATATGTTATTCCTGCAATAGTTTATCTTACATTCATATTATCGTTTATTTGTATGATTTAATCTACGTTAATATTGTCGTTTATTTGAATGATTTAACCTACGTTAATATTGTCGTTTATTTGAATGATTTAATCTACGTTAATATTGTCGTTTATTTGAATGATTTAATTAATCTACGTTAATATTGTTGTTTATTTGAATGATTTAATTAATCTACGTTAATATTGTTGTTTATTTGAATGATTTAATTAATCTACGTTAACCCTCTACTGCATAGTGTGCCAGATATGGCACATACCGAATAACAGTACACCTATAAATAAGAATGAATGCAAAAATGTACTACAAACACAGAAGAGGTAGCTAGGATACATAGCTAAATGATTTGAGTGTTCTCCCTTTTTTGAAATCTTCAGTGAAGAAGTTAGAGTTCGCTATTGGTGACTCATCGGAACACACGCTTCGTCTGTGGCTTTGGTCAATGTGTTGAACTGTTTCTATTCTTATTCTCAGTGCTAGAGTATTATAAAAATTATTTAATAGAACTATCACATTATTTATCAAAATTAACACTTCATTAGAGCAAAACAATTAACTAATATTGATTAATTCGCGTTTCTAGCTTTGTGCCAGATGTGGAACATTGTGCAGTAAAACTACACACGCTTCCGGGGAATCCCCTTCGTCAGGCCGGCTCAGTGACACAACAAAAGTGTCAGTCTATCGTTTTCATTTTCAAGTGCTTTCTGAACGAGTGTGATTATAATCATCTATAATGAATACAGCTACATTTTATGGCAACTCTGCACCAAAGAGATCAAGATTTTTGCCGTCCAGTAGTGAAGATAGCAATTTATCTGCTGATTCTTATTGTGATGAATTAGACCTACTACAGAAAGTAGGTACACATATTTCTAACGCTCAACTTGAGGGGTCTGATACAGATTCAGATGACACTGATCAAAATGATGTTGATCAGCTAACTGACATCATCTCTGTTCAGCCTGGCCCAAGCAGCCAGAATAAAAAATAGAATGTTGGCCAAACAACTGCTACAAAAAAAAATAGATTGATATCAGCTGGAGACATGAATCTCAGAGCTTTGTGCCTGATGAGGGCATGTTTTTGGGAGATAGTCTGCTGTCTGAGGACATATTGAACTTTCAAACACAATATGAGTTTTTTAAGTTTATATTCACAACAGAAATAATTAGACATATTGCATTACAGACTTCCCTGTATACAACTCAGTGTAGACCTGAAAAACCTTTGGACATTGACAATTCTGAAAATGAAGTGTTTCTAGGAGTTCTGTTGTGGATGTCGTTGATTCAGCTTCCCAATACACGCATGTATTGGAAACCAGAGGTAAACATTAATGTCATAACAAGTAAGATGCCGATCAATCGGTTTGAAGAGATTAAGTGATATTTGAATTTTAATGACAATAGTACAGCAGCTCAACGTGGTCAACCTGGATTTGATCGTCTCTGCAAGATAAGACCATATGCTGAATGAACAGTTCAAACAAGTACCTGTTGAAGAAAGTCTCTCTGTAGATGAGCAAATGTGTGCTTTCAAAGGTCAACACAGTCTGAAACAGTACAATCCAAAGAAACCTCACAGATGGGGTTATAAACTATTTGTTCTGTCAAGAGTATCTGGCTTTCCTTATAACATAGAAGTTTACACCGGTGAGGAGAAAGGATGCCCTGACCAAAACATGAACTGTGGTGCAAGCGGAAATGTGGTTTTGCGGTTATGTGATGTGGTGCCAGAAAAGAAACCACAAAGTTTATTTTGATAACTTTTTCAACAGCCCAGAGCTTCAGCTTTGTCTTGCAAAAAAAGGTATTCTTTCACTTGGAACTGTTCGAATGAATAGAGTACCCAAGTGTAACATAATATCAGATGGTGATTTGAAGAAGAAAGGAAGGGGCGCATTTGATGTGGCATCTGCAGTACACGACTCAGTTAGAATTTCTTGTGTTAGGTGGTTTGATAACCAACCTGTCAATTTTCTGTCAACATTTGTGGGCAGCCAACCAGTCGGCAAAGCAAGGAGATGGTCAAAAGCACAGAAGCAGTTTCTAGAAATTGACTGTCCCAGTGTTGTTGCTGTTTACAATAAACACATGGGAAGTGTTGATTTATTAAATTCCCTTTTGGGACTTTATAGAATACAGCTACGGTCCAAGAAATGGTATTTTCGTTTGTTTACACATTTACTGGATGTGTCAATCATATCAGCATAGCTGCTATATAGGCGCGCGCAACTGCAGCTTCGTAGTCGTCCAAAAGATGCCATCAGCCTCAACGACTTCAAGCAGCAAGTTGCTGAATGTTTGTGCAAGTGTGGCAAATCTTCAATACCTCCTACAAGTTGCTGAATGTTTGTGCAAGTGTGGCAAATCTTCAATACCTCCTACAAGTTGCTGAATGTTTGTGCAAGTGTGGCAAATCTTCAATACCTCCTACAAGTTGCTGAATGTTTGTGCAAGTGTGGCAAATCTTCAATACCTCCTACAAGTTGCTGAATGTTTGTGCAAGTGTGGCAAATCTTCAATACCTCCAACAAGTTGCTGAATGTTTGTGCAAGTGTGGCAAATCTTCAATACCTCCAACAAGTTGCTGAATGTTTGTGCAAGTGTGGCAAATCTTCAATACCTCCTACAAGTTGCTGAATGTTTGTGCAAGTGTGGCAAATCTTCAATACCTTCTACTGTAAAAAAGCGAGGCCGCCCAAGTAGTGAAGTGGAATACCAACTTCAGCTGAAGAGAACTAAAGGTCCAACAGCCGCAGTTCCCCTTCAGGCAGTCTGAAAGGACGAAATAGGTCATTTTCCTGTTGTATCAGATACACGACAAAGGTGCAAAAGACCCAATTGTACAAGCAAATCCTTTATCCAGTGCATCAAATGTGCAGTGCATTTGTGCTTGAACAAAAATAACAGCTGCTTTGTTGAATTTCATGTTATGTAAAAAATCCTTTTTTTGTGTGTAAATTGTTCATTGTGTGCGCAATGTGCCATATTTGGCACAAAGCTGCAAATGTATTACAAAATAAAATATTTTTAAAATAAACACATATTTTGTGTACTGTATGTATTTTAATGTAAGAAAATTCGAAAAAAATTTGGGGGGCAAACTTAAAATAATTCATGCAATAGAGGTATTGTCGTTTATTTGAATGATTTAATCTACGTTAATGTTGTAGTTTATTTGAATGATTTAATCTACGTTAATGTTGTAGTTCATTTGAATGATTTAATCTACGTTAATATTGTCGTTTATTTGAATGATTAAATCTACGTTAATATTGTCGTTTATTTGAATGATTAAATCTACGTTAATATTGTCGTTAAATTTGAATGATTTAATTAATTTACGTTAATATTGTCGTTTATTTGAATGATTTAATTAATTTACGTTATTATTGTCGTTTATTTGAATGATTTAATTAATATATGTTAATATTGTCGTTTATTTGAATGATTTAATCTACGTTAAACTTATCGTTTATTTGAATGATTTAATCTACGTTAATATTGGCGTTTTTTGAATGATCTATTCCACGTTAAAATTCTCGTTTATTTGAATGATTTAATCTACGTTAAAATTATCGTTTATTTGAATGATTTAATCTACGTTAATATTGTCGTTTACCTGAATGATTTAATTAATCTACGTTAAAATTATCGTTTATTTGAATGATTTAATTAATCTACGTTAATATTGTCGTTTATTTGAATGATTTAATTAATCTACGTTAATATTGTCGTTTATTTGAATGATTTAATTAATCTACGTTAATATTGTCTTTTATATTAATTATTTAATTAATCTACGTTAATATTGTCTTTTATATTAATTATTTAATTAATCTACATTAATATTGTCGTTTATTTGTGTGATTTAATCAACGCTTATATTGTCATTTATTTGAATGATTTAACCTACGTTTATATGGTCGTCTATTTGAATGATCTAACCTACGTTTATATGGTCGTTTATTTGAATGATTGAACCTACGTTAATATTGTCGTTCATTTGAGTGATTTAATCTACGTTTATATGGTCGTCTATTTGAATGATTTAACTTACGCTAATATTGTCGTCTATTTGAATGATTTAACTTACGCTAATATTGTCGTTTTTTTTTAATGATTGAACCTACGTTAATATTGTCGTTTGTTTTAATGATTGAACCTACGCTAATATTGTTATTTATTTGAATGATTGAACCTACGTTAATATTGTCATTTATTCCGGGTTCACCCAGCCTTAAATGGGTACTGGATTTTTTTCTGGGAAAGTAAAGCTGCACGGGCGTAATACTGACCACATTATCCCAAAAATCATGTGCTGAAGGTCGGTAAAATATAGGGTCACTAACACCATATTTCCCTAAACGCCACTTGGCGTGACGGGGGTACTTTACTTTTACTATTTGAATGATTGAACCTATGTTAATATTGTCGTTTAGTTGAATGATTGAGCCCACGTTAATATTGTCGTTTATTTGAATGATTGAACCTACGTTAATATTGTCGTTTTTTTGAATGATTGAACCTACGTTAACATTTGTCGTTTTTTTAAATGATTGAAACTACGTTAATATTGTCGTTTTTTTGAATGATTGAACCTACGTTAATATTGTCGTTTATTTGAATGATTGAACCTACGTTAATATTGCCGCGGCATCAAATTAGTATTATGAAATCTCTTGCACTTGACGCTAACTGCCAAAACAAGAACAAAGATTAATGGTGCTTTGTCTGATGTCACATCCTTCCATGGTGTAATAGTGTATAATAGAACAAAGATTAATGGCGCTTTGTCTCATGTCACATCCTTCCATGGTGTAATAGTGTATAATAGAACAAAGATTAATGGCGCTTTGTCTCATGTCACATCCTTCCATGGTGTAATAGTGTATAATAGAACAAAGATTAATGGCGCTTTGTCTCATGTCACATCCTTCCATGGTGTAATAGTGTATAATAGAACAAAGATTAATGGCGCTTTGTCTCATGTCACATCCTTCCATGGTGTAATAGTGTATAATAGAACAAAGATTAATGGCGCTTTGTCTCATGTCACATCCTTCCATGGTGTAATAGTGTAGAATAGAACAAAGATTAATGGCGCTTTGTCTCATGTCACATCCTTCCATGGTGTAATAGTGTATAATAGAACAAAGATTAATGGCGCTTTGTCTCATGTCACATCCTTCCATGGTGTAATAGTGTATAATAGAACAAAGATTAATGGCGCTTTGTCTCATGTCACATCCTTCCATGGTGTAATAGTGTATAATAGAACAAAGATTAATGGCGCTTTGTCTCATGTCACATCCTTCCATGGTGTAATAGTGTATAATAAAAAAAAAAAGTAAAGTACCCCCCGTCACGCCAAGTGGCGTATAGGGAAATATGGTGTTAGTGACCCTATATTTTACAGACCTTCAGCACATGATTTTTGGGGTAATGTGGTCGGTATTACGCCCGTGCTGCTTTACTTTCCCAGAAAAAATCCGGTACCCATTTAAGGCTGGGTGAACCCGGAGCCGTCGGTTGGGATCGAACCCTACCCTTTGTCCGTAGTAGTCCAGTTCACTAACCACTGAGCTATCGCGGCTCCCACTAATTTTTAGGGAATTAGTAAAACCCAGGTGTCCTCGCCAGGGAACGAACCCCGGCTGTTGCCGTGGTAAGCCAACCGCCTATCGATTGCGCTAACCGGACACCCAAGATAGAACAAAGATTAATGGCGCTTTGTCTCATGTCACATCCTTCCATGGTGTAATAGTGTATAATAGAACAAAGATTAATGGCGCTTTGTCTCATGTCACATCCTTCCATGGTGTAATAGTGTATAATAGAACAAAGATTAATGGCGCTTTGTCTCATGTCACATCCGTCCATGGTGTAATAGTGTATAATAGAACAAAGATTAATGGCGCTTTGTCTCATGTCACATCCGTCCATGGTGTAATAGTGTATAATAGAACAAAGATTAATGGCGCTTTGTCTCATGTCGAATCCTTCCATGGTGTAATAGTGTATAATAGAACAAAGATTAATGGCGCTTTGTCTCATGTCGCATCCTTCCATGGTGTAATAGTGTATAATAGAACAAAGATTAATGGCGCTTTGTCTCATGTCGCATCCTTCCATGGTGTAATAGTGTATAATAGAACAAAGATTAATGGCGCTTTGTCTCATGTCGCATCCTTCCATGGTGTAATAGTGTATAATAGAACAAAGATTAATGGCGCTTTGTCTCATGTCGAATCCTTCCATGGTGTAATAGTGTATAATAGAACAAAGATTAATGGCGCTTTGTCTCATGTCGCATCCTTCCATGGTGTAATAGTGTATAATAGAACAAAGATTAATGGCGCTTTGTCTCATGTCGCATCCTTCCATGGTGTAATAGTGTATAATAGAACAAAGATTAATGGCGCTTTGTCTCATGTCGCATCCTTCCATGGTGTAATAGTGTATAATAGAACAAAGATTAATGGCGCTTTGTCTCATGTCGCATCCTTCCATGGTGTAATAGTGTATAATAGAACAAAGATTAATGGCGCTTTGTCTCATGTCGCATCCTTCCATGGTGTAATAGTGTATAATAGAACAAAGATTAATGGCGCTTTGTCTCATGTCGCATCCTTCCATGGTGTAATAGTGTATAATAGAACAAAGATTAATGGCGCTTTGTCTCATGTCGCATCCTTCCATGGTGTAATAGTGTATAATAGAACAAAGATTAATGGCGCTTTGTCTCATGTCGCATCCTTCCATGGTGTAATAGTGTATAATAGAACAAAGATTAATGGCGCTTTGTCTCATGTCGCATCCTTCCATGGTGTAATAGTGTATAATACAACAAAGATTAATGGCGCTTTGTCTCATGTCGCATCCTTCCATGGTGTAATAGTGTATAATACAACAAAGATTAATGGCGCTTTGTCTCATGTCGCATCCTTCCATGGTGTAATAGTGTATAATACAACAAAGATTAATGGCGCTTTGTCTCATGTCGCATCCTTCCATGGTGTAATAGTGTATAATAGAACAAAGATTAATGGCGCTTTGTCTCATGTCGCATCCTTCCATGGTGTAATAGTGTATAATAGAACAAAGATTAATGGCGCTTTGTCTCATGTCGCATCCTTCCATGGTGTAATAGTGTATAATAGAACAAAGATTAATGGCGCTTTGTCTCATGTCGCATCCTTCCATGGTGTAATAGTGTATAATAGAACAAAGATTAATGGCGCTTTGTCTCATGTCGCATCCTTCCATTGTGTAATAGTGTATAATAGAACAAAGATTAATGGCGCTTTGTCTCATGTCGCATCCTTCCATGGTGTAATAGTGTATAATAGAACAAAGATTAATGGCGCTTTGTCTCATGTCGCATCCTTCCATTGTGTAATAGTGTATAATAGAACAAAGATTAATGGCGCTTTGTCTCATGTCGCATCCTTCCATGGTGTAATAGTGTATAATAGAACAAAGATTAATGGCGCTTTGTCTCATGTCGCATCCTTCCATGGTGTAATAGTGTATAATACAACAAAGATTAATGGCGCTTTGTCTCATGTCACATCCTTCCATGGTGTAATAGTGTATAATAGAACAAAGATTAATGGCGCTTTGTCTCATGTCACATCCTTCCATAGTGTAATAGTGTATAATAGAACAAAGATTAATGGCGCTTTGTCTCATGTCACATCCTTCCATAGTGTAATAGTGTATAATAGAACAAAGATTAATGGCGCTTTGTCTCATGTCACACCCTTCCATGGTGTAATAGCGTATGTTGTATGGCACATAGTATTAGTTTTACTTGATATCTGTGACAAGGTTATTATGTCCTTAATGAAACGCTCGATGTGGATGATCTCCAACTTAAAAAGCTTGATTTCAGAATAGACAGATCTCCGAGACAGCTGAAGTCAGTGAAGCAAAGCTAAGCATGTTACTTGTAATCTGCGTGTTCTCGGTCCTGTCTACAAATGTTATATCCCCTAATGGAGACTGTGTGTATCGTTTGTTATCGTTGTCCTCGCTTTCTGAAGAAGGCCGCTTGTAGGCTGAAATGTTAGTATTTTGTTATGTCCCTTTTTTGTTAAACTTAAACCATACCTTGTAGAAGTTTATGTTACACCCCACTACTGGCTCCATGCTACCAGCTTTACCGCAGCACTGCATCTATTTGCCCGTTCCTCACTCAACAATGAGCTATAGAACAAAGTCAAGCTCTACCATCCACAAGTCCTGGAATTGCTTCTCTAGTGTTTAAGGAAACATTGAATACAAAATAGTTGTCAAACCAAATCATTGAAAAGTTGCAAATTGAAAAGTGGTCGAAGAGACGGGTCTGCGTAGGACCTCTAGAAGAAGATCCTCGTTGACTCTCTCGACGACCTGGGCGAGATGATTAGTGGTTGATATCCGATTTACCAGTCGCCAGTCCAGGACATCGGAACACCGGCAATGCCGGAGCTAGCCCTGTCTTCGGAAATCGCCCTACGGACCATTGAGTGATTCCTCGGATACGAGAATGGACAGCCAGGAGTGACGTCCTCACATGACAATTAAGAGCCCCCTCTGCTACACATATGAAGTTGCGCTGTTGCTACAGTCGTCTCTTGACTGCTACCTTTCAGTCGCCAGTTAGATGTATGAGAAACATCAGACTTATAATGGAAGCGCGAGCGTCAAAGAAAACTTCTCGTATTTACATTTAAAAAAAAAACTAGAATCGTACCTTCCGCTTTTTTTCGCGCTCACTTTCATCTTAAAATATCTCTTCTTTCGGGGATTATGCGCCAAAATTAAGGAAAAGAGAGGCTAAGACCAATAATCTCTCTCTCTCTCTCTCTCTCTCTCTCTCTCTCTCTCTCTCTCTGAAATCAAGACTTAATCAGACTAGGATTCCAGACTCTCACATGAAGACAGCTGCCTGTTTAAGTGAATTGATCGACCCCACAGACAGAACATCATAATTAGAGTCTGTAGGATCCATTCTGATTGAATACCTGTTAAAACGTTGCACTATGTTCTGCGTCAGTGGCCAAGTGCATCCGATTTCAGCCAGCATTTTATTCAGGTTTGCTTTCCTTAACCTTTGACTGTCCCCAATCTTCCTGCAAGGCAGCAGATTGTCTTGTCTGTAGGGAGATTCTGCCCTTAGATGGTCGGCCCTCCCAGGTTTACGAGCACCAACTGCCCGAGTCACTAGAGGTGACTAACGCAGACATGCATACACAAAGATATAGACCAATAATGAAACCACAGTTAAGCTATTCTCAAATTGGGTTTATATAAAGACAAAGGATGTACTGACGCTCTATTCACCTTAAAGCAGCTAGCAGAAAAGATGGAGAAACGATAAAAAATATAGAGAGAAAAAAATGATATGGTTAAAGCTTCCCGTAACAGTGGACACCACAAATCAGAACGACGTTTCGGCGCAAAGGCGTTCAACAGGAACAAACATACAACACACGTACAAATATGTATTTAAAATTTTAAAAAATAATTTCAAAAATCGAACTAGAAAGTGAAACGATGAAACGTTTTCATCTCCAATAAATCATTAATGTCGTAACGCTCTTTCATATTAAGCTAATACAGTTAGTTTCACTGCAGCTTCGCGTTTTGATGCATTTATGTGCATTTATTTGTCTGGACCCCAGCAGAAAAGGCGACAGAACAAAATTTGTACATAACTTTCATTGACCAGGAAAAATATTCGACCGAGTAAACAGAGAACAACTGTGGGAGATACTAGCAACATACGGAGTAAGCCAACATATAACCAACCTAATTAAAAGTCTCTAGGTCAACAGCAGATGCAGTCAGAACAGTAACAGATTACACAAAACACTTCGAAGTTAGATGAGGTGTAAGACAGTGGTGCGTACTATCCCCCTACTGTTTATTACATACATGGATTATATATGAGAGTTAGCCAACCCATCAGAAACAGAAGAGATCAACGAGCTTTTATTTGCAGACGATCAGGCACAAATACATGGGAAAATAGAAGACCTACAAGAACACTTAAATAGACTCAAAAGTACAGGCACAACATAAAACATGAAAATCAACATCAACAAAACAGAAGTCATGAGTATCGCAAAAGAGAAACAGAAAATCAACATAACTATAGACGGAAGACAGCTAAAACAAGTAGAGAAAGTTTAATACCTAGGTCAATGATCAAATCATTGAACAGCTATCACCACTATTGTCCAACAAGGAAATAATTCTAGAGGCAAAACGCACATTCTACTATACAATCTTCATCGCAACGTTGTACTACCAATGCTAGCCATGGACCATACATGTAACCGACGGCGAAACACGCAATATTAGAAACACTAGGAAACATAGCAGCAGCAGAGGCGAACGGAGGAGCAAAAGATCGATAAATATATCTCCAATCTACGCTGAAAGGCAAATGAGGTAGGAAAGAAGAGGAGGAATTTGCTCTGTAGGAGAGGTCTAAGAATCAAAGGCGATGATCAAAGGACCATCAATGAGTTACTTTTCGCTGCTGACCAATGCGTGACATATGCGGATGAAGAATATATCTGCAAGAACTGGCAATAGACCTAAATGGCATATGTGGATGAAGAATATATATGCAAGAACTGGCAATAGACCTAAATGGCATATGTGGATGAAGAATATATATGCAAGAACTGGCAATAGACCTAAATGGCATATGTGGATGAAGAGTATATGTGCAAGAACTGGCAATAGACCTAAATGGCATATGTGGATGAAGAATATATATGCAAGAACTGACAATAGACCTAAATGGCATATGTGGATGAAGAATATATATGCAAGAACTGGCAATAGACCTAAATGGCATATGTGGATGAAGAATATATATGCAAGAACTGGCAATAGACCTAAATGGCATATGTGGATGAAGAATATATATGCAAGAACTGGCAATAGACCTAAATGGCATATGTGGATGAAGAATATATATGCAAGAACTGGCAATAGACCTAAATGACATATGTGGATGAAGAATATCTGCAAGAACTGGCAAAATACCTAAATGACATATGTGGATGAAGAATATCTGCAAGAACTGGCAAAAGACCTAAATGACATATGTGGATGAAGAATATCTGCAAGAACTGGCAATAGACCTAAATGACATATGTGGATGAAGAATATCTGCAAGAACTGGTAATAGACCTAAATGACATATGTGGATGAAGAATATCTGCAAGAACTGGCAATAGACCTAAATGACATATGCGTATGAAGAATATCTCCAACAACACGCAACATACGTAAAAGACATGCAATAAATACAATATGAAAATTAACACATCTAAAACAGAAATAATGAAAGTGGGCGAGGAAAGAGGCTATTTAAATATCACAAAAAAGTGACAATCAAATAAAGCAGGTTAGCGAATTCAAATATCTGAGTAGTACATTCATGCAAGGTGGAAATATAGACAAGAGAAATAAAAACCTGAGCACAGAAAGCGGATATTATTAACTATCATCAGACTCCACATATTGCCCAACAAAGAAATAACTCTGGAGGCAAAACGAGCACTATACAATACAATCTTCATCCCAACGTTGTGCTACCAATGCCAGACCTGGACCCTAGATTGTCCTAGAACAATAAGAAAAATAACATCTGCTGAGATTAAATGTGTCAGACGAATGACAGGAAACAGTCTGAGAGATAAGATCAGAAATGAAGAACTGAGAAAAAAGCTAGGAATAGCCCCCGCCATAGAATATATAAGGAAACAACAGATAAAATGATTGGGCCACGCGAAAAGGCAGAAAGATCAAAACACAACATAACGAGCCTTCAACAAACGTTGTGAGAACACCAGACCTAAGAGGCGACCACGAAAAAGATGGGTCGATGGATTATTAGAAGCACTAGGTAACATAACAGCAGCAGAGGCGAACAGAAGAGCAAAAGACCGTAAATTATATCTCCCCTCGAGGCTGAAAGGCAGATGAGGAAGGAAAGAAGAAGAGGAAGAAGAAGACTCCACTCTTGAAAGATCTAAGTATTTCAACGAGAGGTAGGAAACAAATAATAAATAGCATCTTCTCGGAGTAACGTCCCCTTGTACTTTATTCGGACGTTCTTAAATCTGTCGTTAGTAGAGTCCTGGTATACCCGAAACTTAACCGTAAACCTTGTTGTCTATACAATAAAACATGCACAAAATCTAGCAGCAGTTGATACATTCAAATATGTGTGGTCCATCATAGGAGACCACTCGTTTAGGAGAAAGATGATGAAGTAGGACATTACCCAAAGTTCTAGTTCCTGCCCTCCTGCTAGCCCCACCATTTTCAGTTGATGTAGCGTTTCTCCGATTTTGTCAATCCATCTTACTCTAGCTATGCAATGGGCTCTTCTTCATCTCTTTTGTATGGGCTCTTTTAATATATCTTTTGTATGGGCTCTTTTAATATATCTTTTGTATGGATTCTTTTAGTATATATTTTGTATGGGCTCTTTTAATATTTCTTTTGTATGGGCTCTTTTAATATATCTTTTGTATGGATTCTTTTAGTATATATTTTGTATGGGCTCTTTTAATATATCTTTTGTATGGGCTCTTTTAATATATCTTTTGTATGGATTCTTTTAGTATATCTTTTGTATGGGCTCTTTTAGTATATCTTTTGTATGGGCTCTTTTAATATATCTTTTGTATGGGCTCTTTTAGTATATCTTTTGTATGGGCTCTTTAATATATCTTTTGTATGGGCTCTTTTAATATATCTTTTGTATGGGCTCTTTTAGTATATCTTTTGTATGGGCTCTTTTAATATATCTTTTGTATGGACTCTTTTAATATATCTTTTGTATGGGCTCTTTTAACATATCGTTAGTATGGGATCCTTTAATATATCTTTTGCATGGGCTCTTTTAATATATCTTTTGTATGGGCTCTTTTAGTATATCTTTTGTATGGGCTCTTTTAGTATATCTTTTTATATGGGCTATTTTAATATATCTTTTGTATGGGCTCTTTTAATATATCTTTTGTATGTGCTCTTTATGGTCTATCTCTTGTATAGCAAAAAGACAGAGGTAATGGTAACAACAAAGAAAAAGACATCACCTCAGTGCAAAATAAAGACAAGTGGAACACTATTAAAACAGGTAAATGAATTTAAATATTTGGGAAATTTGTTAACATCAGATGGAAGATGTACAAAAGAGGTGAGATGTAGAATGGCTCAGGCAAAAGCAGCTTTCCAAAAATGAGGAAAATACTATGCAATCCATTTTTGACAATAGAAACAAGAAAAAGAGTTCTTAAATGTTACGTAGAGCCAGTCTTAACATACGGATGCGAATCATGGACAATAGGACAACAGACAAGAAAATCACTGGAGTCTGTAGAAATGTGGTTTTACAGAAGAATGTTGAGAATACCATGGACAGCTAAGAAGAGTAATGAAGAGGTTCTGAGAAAGGTCAAAGCAAAAAGAGATCTAATTTCCAATGTTAGGAAGAGACAATCATCATTTTTTGGTCATGTAATTAGAAGAGAACAACTTGAATATATTGTAACAACTGAAAAAATTGAGGGATGAAGAGATAGAGGGAAGCAAAGAGAAAAAATAATAGACAGCTTAAGAGAATGGCTCGGCAGAAGGTCAACAACAGAAATGATAAATAGCTGCCGAGATCGAATGTTGTGGAGAGACATAATCGCCTTCGCCACTAGGCCCGGTACTTGATGATGATGCTGATGGGCTCTTTTAATATATCTTACATACCATGCGCCATACCGGTTGGCGTAGGCGATCATGTCCCTCCACAATCTTCTATCCACAGTGCATCGTATCAATTCTCTTATTGACTGTTTTCCATGCCATGATATCAAACTACCCATTATTCTCTCTCTTTGTCGTCCGCGATCTCTCTTTCCCTGTATTTTGCCAGTTGTAACCAAGTATTCCATCTTTCCTCTTCTCGTGATGTGCCCTTAAAAATGTTGATTGTTTCTTTCTGATATTTTTAGGAGCTCCCTTTTTGTGTTGGCCTCTTTGAGAATTTCCTCCTTGATATTTTTAACTCTCCAGGGAACTTTCAACATTCTTCTGAGAAATCCCATCTCTGTGGCCTTTAATCGACTTTTCATTTGTTTGTTTATATGATTCGTTTTCATAGGTAAAAAGTGGCTCTATATAGCACCGATGAACTTGTTTTAAGCTTCCGTTCATAATGAGTTAATTTAGTCTTCGCTATTAATCAATTTACCGTCCGTTCACAATGAGTTAACGTAACCCTTGCTACTTTCTCCTGGCGTCAAATTTTCTATTTTGGGAAAGTAGCGAGTAAACTTCAGAAAAATTGAGAAGCAGCTCAGAGTTGAGACCAAATATAAACGTGTTCCCTGAATTTGTTCACAACTTGTAACTCCATCGCTAACGGAATTGAGGCTTTGGTAATTTATATAACCTTAAATGCTTCCGGGTCATAATAGGGGGCGCTGTTCCTTTTAACAAGGAAAAGAGTTCTTAAATGTTATGTAGAGCGAGAGTTAACATATGGATAAGAATCATGGACAATAGAACAGCAGACAAGAAAGTCACTGGGGTCTGTAGAAATGTGGTTTTACAGAAGAATGTTGAGAATACCATGGACAGCTAAGAAGACTAATGAAAATGTTCTGAAAGAGGTCAAAGCAAAAAGAGAGCTAATTTCCAACATACGGAAGAAACAATCATCACTTTTTTGGCCATGTGATGAGAAGAGAACAACTGGAATATATTGTAACAACTGGGAAAATGGAGGGGCGAAGAGATAGAGGAAAGCAAAGAGAAAATATACCAGTCGGCTCCCTCAATGAGATCGAATTGCTTGCACAGAACAGAGTCAAACGGCGAGATTTGATAAAATATCTTAAGAAGGATTGAAAACTGCTAGAATAAAAATGTATATAAGAGAACGGGTATCTGGGTCTATGCCCAATGGGCCGGCTACGGCTCAAAAGGTCAATAGATAGATGGTGTCACTCAAACCCAGAACCTTCTTATCCAGAAGCCATCACTTTAACCTCTAGACCACCAAACTCGCAGAAAAGCCAGTCAAAAATGAGAGCTTTATGTAAATGAATTCCATGTAGTCCTGAACAGAAAACAAGTGTCGTAACTTCTTTGTACAATCATGAACCGCCACAACCACACAGCTTAAAAGAATGGCTTGGCAAAGGTCAATAACAGAAGTGATAAATAACTGTCGAGATCGAAAGTTGTGGAGAGACATGATCACCTACGCCAGCAGGCCCGGTACTTGATGATGATAACCTTAACTGGTTCCGGGTTATAATAGGAGGCGCTGATCTCTTTATGCTTGCTCTGGACAGTTGATCGGAAGGTTAACAAGCCAACATCGTAAAATATCTGCTGAGACATAAACCCTGATCTTAAACATAAACTGGAAAGATTTGACATGAAATTAAACAATAAGAGAAGAAACCAGTTATTAATGGGAAGACACTGGAAGAACATTGATCATGTGCTCAGAGCTAACAATGGAAGATTCCAGCACTAGACCCTTTACCTGACGGTAAAGTAAACAGAGAAAATCAAACTGACCACCACACTATACAATCAAGTAGTCTGGTAATATGGGAACAAACATCATGTTCCCCATTCAACACACACACACACCAGGCGGCACGCCTAGATTCATCTATCTTTTGCTTTCATCGAGTGTCAAAAGTCTCCGCATCGAAGGTTGGCTTCCAAGGAGCGTCATTCCACTCTGTCTCTTGCTTTGATGGTGCAAGTTGTCATTGTTTGACTTGTCCATCTTTTGATGTTACTAGTCCATGTTAGGCTTGGTCTGCCTCTGCCTCTTTTACCTTGTATTTTCCCTTCCAATATTACTTTTAGTAGGCTGTTGTGTCTTTTAACATGCCTCAAAAATTTCATTTGTCTTGTTCAAATTGTATTTAGTAGTTCTTTCATTTTCACTTTTACGACTTCATCGTTTGTTTTCTTTTCTTTCCAATTTAACCTATTCTTCTATATGTCCACATTTCAAAGGCTTCAATTTTCTGTTCTGTTTTCTTCTCTAATATCCATGTTTCTGCACCATATAGGAATATTGAGAAGATATAACATTTTGCTATTCTTAGTTTTAGCCCTGGTGTTATTTGTTTTGATGTTAGTATATTTTCCAAGGCATTAAAATTACTTTTTGCCATTCCTATTCTTTTGTTTATTTCATTTGTACATTTTCCATCACTGGTTATAGTATGTCCAAGGTAGTTGTAGTTCTGAACTGTCTCCAGATCTTCAACTTTGATATCCGCTTGTGGGTTTTGAGTATTTTCTTTGTTTATGATCATAGTTTTAGTCTTTTTAATATTCATATCTAATCCATATTTGTTTGCTTGTCATGTTTATCTCATTAAGTATTTGTTGTAGATATTTAGAATGTTCTTCTAGTAATGCAGTATCATCAGCAGCCTTTGCGTTACCTGCTAGGAAATACAAGGAAAGAGAGATCGCGGACGACAAAGATAGAAAATGCTGGATAGCTTTGTGTCATGGCATGGAAAACAGTCAAAAACAGAATAGATGCGATGTACGGTAAATAGAAGATTGTGGAAGGACATGATTGCCTACGCCAACCGGTATGGCACATCATGATGATGCAACACTTGGGCATAGTTTCCATGCGAGATTTGATTTTTCAAGACCGGCTGATCGTTTTCTCGAAATTAGAGGATCCGTCATTTGGTTGGTTGGTTGCGTTCGCCCGATGACTAAAGTATTCTAGAGTATCGTGGTAGACTAGAATATTCCTCTCAATCATCCGCCCTTACAAGGACGTAGTGGACGTGTCTGCGTTGTGTTGTGGTTTGCAGTATAACTGTTATATTTGCGCCTTTCGGCCCAACACATCTGACTTCAGCACATTTTTGAGTACCGGGTTGTCTTCCCTCTTCGATCCCTGCACGCTTGGCCAGACTAGACAGGTTAGTCTGTTACTGGAGGCACCACGGAGAGGTGGAGCAGGGTCTGGATGGTTTTGGTTCACCGATCCTGGCGTAAGCCATCAGCTGTGGGTCGCTGACAACTTCCAGCTCTGGTGCTGGTAGGCGCGCCTTCGCCTCCGGATCCGTCATAAAAAAAAATTAACTCGGGGTTTTAAAGGGATGGGCTTTACATGGGGGCGGACACCAGCTGATGGTGTTTCTTGTGCGTGACAGTAATTGTTTACTCAGTGTTTCTATTCTACTTTTGATCATTCTTTTAGGCGATTGGTTTTAGGACGAATAAATAAACGAGATAATTTTAGATTGGCCACTCTCAGGTAATGGGGGAGATTTTCTACTCTCGGGTATTGTGGGAGATTTTATATTATCATGTATGTTGGGAGATTTTATATTATCATGTATTGTGGGAGATTTTATATTATTATGTATGTTGGGAGATTTTATATTATCATGTATTGTGGGAGATTTTATATTATTATGTATGTTCGGAGATTTTATATTATTATGTATTTTCGGAGATTTAATATTATCATGTATTGTGGGAGATTTTATATTATCATGTATTGTGGGAGATTTGATATTATCATATATTGTGGGAGATTTTATATTATCATGTATTGTGTGAGATTTTATATTATCATGTATTGTGGGAGATTTTATATTATCATGTATTGTGGGAGTTTTTCTACTCTCGGGTATTGTGGGAGATTTTATATTATTATGTATTGTGGGAGATTTTATATTATTATGTATTGTGGGAGATTTTCTACTCTCCGGTATTGTGGGAGATTTTATATTATCAAGTATTGTGGGAGATTTTATATTATTATGTATTGTGTGAGATTTTATATTATTATGTCTTGTGGGAGATTTTATATTTTCATGTATTGTGGGAGATTTTCTACTCTCAGGTATTGTGGGAGATCTTCTACTCACAGGTATTGTGGGAGATCTTCTACTCTCAGGTATTGTGGAAGATTTTCTACTTTCGGGTAATGTGGGAGATATTTTACTCTCTTGTATGGGGAGAGATTTTCTATTCTAAAGTAATGAGAGAGATTTTCTACCTTCAGGTAATGGGGCAGATTTTCTATTCTAAGGTAATGAGAGAGATTTTCTACCTTCAGGTAATGGGGCAGATTTTCTGTTATAAAGTAATGAGAGAGATTGTCTACCTTTAGGTAATGGGGGAGATTTTCTATTCTAAGGTAATGAGGGAGATTTTCTACTCTCAGGTAATGGGAGAGATTTTCTACCTTCAGGTAATGGGGCAGATTTTCTATTCTAAGGTAATGAGAGAGATTTTCTACTCTCACGTAATGGGGAGATTTTCTACTTTCAGGTAATGTGGGAGATTTTCTACTCTCTTGTATGGGAAGAGATTTTCTA